>JAZGTK010018993.1:0-11592 GCA_036877625.1 Ambastaia sidthimunki | reverse complement strand
TGGGGCACTGGCCAATCAAATTAGAGCACTGTAACAGTTGTATAATACTTATTGTTTAATTCTCAAGATACAACCTTTCTTATTAAAGTTCTCAACAGAACTTTTGTAGTTTAGTGTGCAGTTTAGCTGGAACCACCAAGGAGTCGAGAACTACTAAAATTGTCTCTCCTCCCTCCATCTCCATAATCTAATTACATAGTTAACGTTTAAATTGATAAATACTAACCCATGTTGTATTATCAATGCATCCAGCTCAATAGACCCAGATACTCATAATTAAGTCCCAAAGTTATAATAAAAGAAATGCCCTTTGCTATCACCTTTGTCCATTCAGGCTTGTTAATATATTATGTATACTGATGAGTTTTATTCATTTGATGATGAGAAAGGTTTGTTCTTTAAGTCCACTATGTTTGCAAAGACTTTTATACGGCTGTGTGTTACTACACGTCTTTCAGCACTTCAGACAGGAAATGGTGATGTAACTCTATCAGTGTGGCACAGAATGAGATGAATATATCTCCTTATATGATGCCAAATAACCTTGTGGCTTATTTCACCGTTCGCAGCTGACCAATCATTCTCAGCCAGCCCTCAGTCTCTGGATAAGGGCCTCACTGCTCTCGACTCTTCCTCTTATTCCTTCGGCTCTCATCTAAAATGTTTAAGGGAAATTGCAATACTACAGGGATCAGGATAGGCCAAGCAATAACAGAAAGTCAGATTGAAAAGGATTAAACTTGTCTGACTGCCATTATGCATTCTCTGATTGCAGGAGGGGGGATCAATCTTTACCCGATGTCCTTTTTTCATGCTCAGGCTGTTTCTGCACTAGCATTGATCTTCATCTGACGCCTATGGGCCAACGGTTCTTTGCCGCCCAATCGGTGGCACCCGACAGCATCCATTAAATATTAAGACGCCTCTCGATCCTGCAATTATTCAAGACTGATCATGTCTGCCTAACTCCAGATTGGACCAAACTGCCAAAACTGGCCCAAAGGTTTGTATTGGAATGATCGACATCATTCCATGTTCTATTGGCTTCGGAAATCAGAGAGTTGAATGCATCCGTGAGACTGAAGGATGAATGCGCTAATAAACAACATGGTCATGCGTGTAAATAACCAGTAGGCCCTCAGGCTTTCCGGGAAGGTGATTTATTGCTATAGCAACACACGGCTTCTCCAGGGGTAAAGGCCATGGGTGTAAAAGTAATTTCCAAAGCAATAATACAGCTCTCACCTACTCATTACTTTTGACATTTTTCTCTTTTGTTTCCTTTTCGATAAAAGGCAAAAGAATGGAGCGTCTATTAAAGACATTATTCATGCAGGTCTCTGGAATCCAGGTCCATTACAGACACATAGGTATGATTATTGCTTTGGAAACACTTGGAGACAGTGCTTAATGATTTCTGACAGAACACATGGGATAACTCCACCTGAAGCTCTGCCCTTGGATTGTCTCATTAAAGTTTTCCAATGAAGCAGAGGTCATATTGGCCTAACAGGTAGAAAGTGAGGTTTGGCCCACTGAGAGAGCTGTCAGAGAGTAATGTTTTCCATAAATAAGCTATTAAGAGTTCTGTCTTTCTCGTATCTTTGCCTGTTAAGCACATTCATAACTTCAGACAAGGCTGTGTGCTCTATATTCTCTGTATGTTTATATAACAGTTAGGAAACAGAACGTAATATACACGGCTTCGCTTAGCCTAACAGAAGTTTTCCAAACAAATCTGCGTGTCTGTGATTTAATAGACGAAAGCTGACGTAAATGTGATTTTTGTTGGTTTCAACTTTGTTGTTTGATCACCGGTTGGATTTCTGACAGTGAGGATAAAGATGTTTCATGAATATTTGCCTTTGTAAGGCTGTAGATATTGATGCTTTGGGCTAAATGCAGGCGTAATTGATGTCTTTCACTCGCAGGGTCATGCCGGTTGAGTCAACGAAAGGAAAGATATATATGAAAAGCATGTAGTTTGTCAACAGCCTTGACATAAGATTGTGTGATTAAAAGGTTACAGTGTTATTAGATTTACTGTGGACACAATGGAATGTTTTACAGTAAACCCAGCTAGCAAGGAAACGTTCTCAGAATGTTGGCTAACGTTCTGTAAAGTTCCCATAAACTTTCTTGCAGTAACGTTAGTGGAACTTTTTTCTAACATTAAATATATTGTAAGTTGTTAGTGGAATGTGTTAAAATAAGATACAGAATTAAAAATGTTTGAATATTGTTAAGTTAATACAACATAACATTAGATGTAAGATAACATTAATACAACATACAGTAATACAACATATAAAAAACTGGAGGTTTTGAGCCTTCATAAAACTGTCAAAATAACATTTAAATTTTTTTGGTAGATGATGGAAACATTAGGGAAATGTTTTTGCAACTTTAGCTGGGATTCAATGGAATATTGACAAGCTGTTTTATTTGTAAGCACATTGGAAAGGTTTAATTAAGCTGTCTGGGCAAACAGATGGAAACAGATACACTGTGTATCTGATTGTCCTCTGCCTCATTAACTGGGTTAAATTTTCAATTACAGACCTAGATGATGATGTTTTCAATGTTACTTCATATCACTCTGCATTATACAGTAAGGGATGTTGACCAACTATATAATCACATGCATATTCCATATTTATAGGCAGATAAACTATGACATTATGAACCAATTGCCAGATATGCGCTTGTGTTCTACATTTGTGTTCTATTCTTTTGATCTTTATGTGTGAAAAGTCGTATAAATATTCTGTCTTTCAGCTCTAGAATGTTCTACAGGTTGACAGGTTGTTGATGGTATCATGACATTGTTGCCTATTGGCTACATTCTGCAAGCACACAAACACACAAACACACACACATGCACAGCTGAACAGACCCTCACACACAGAGCAGATTAATGGCCACAGGCTTCCCCAGTGTTTGTCTCTGTGTAACAGACAAATGCCATTCATAACAAGCAGTTCAGTGTGTGCTGATTTGATTATTGTCATAACATGCACAATCACAGTAAACAGCCTTTTCTCCAGCCATCTGTCACCAACAGTTTCAGGACTGATTCTAACAAACCAAAAAAGGGAATGTTGAGTAAAAGTTTATGATCACACACACACACACACACACAAACACACACACGTGTAGTTATAAAGACAGAATATAACATTGACTGTTCAGTGTTACTTAAAAACATCTATGCCTCACAACACAAGGATGTAATCTGTGTGAGAGAGATTCTGTGCCTGGTTTCCTGTGTGCTGTTCAGATTTCATTCACAGTGAATGCTGGGTTTCTCTGAGCGTCCTTGAGACATTAATAAACGCCAACCAAAAGAATTATATTGAACAGTGTATAAGGTCCTGATAACAAATCCAGTCACCTTTTCATTTAGAAATTGCATTTCACTACAATAAATGTTTTTTATTGTACTGTAAAGCTGAACTGTCTTAATAATTTATGCAAAGGTATTTTGCATCTTTCTGAGTATCATCCCGTAATCTACATTTATCAATTTAAGCCTCACTTGTATTGTAGCTTATTGTTGCTGTAAATGTCTTGCTGCACCAAAAAGACTATTTAGAACTGCAAATGAGTCTATACCAGGTTGATTTCTTTGAGGCTTTGGGAAGAATAGGACAACAATAGTTTGTGTCTGTTTATAGCATCTCTTATGACAGGATGTGTATAGAAAATGAGTCTAATTATCGCTGTGATCAGCTCACACCTGAACCTGCCAGCTTTTATTGTTTCGCTGGAGCATCCTGGGGAACCTAAGAAAGATTGCAATGTCTTCTTTATTAGAGACATCTGGAGACACACACACACACACACACACGCTCACGTACACAAGCAGACAGGCAGAGAAACTTCTGTCATTTGGGGAAAGAACAGAGAGGAAGAGACTGCAAGATTGTCATAATACATCACAACATCATAATCTCTATTAGAATCATATTCTCATCATAATCTCTGAAGTTTAACCTGTAAATCCACAAAAATGGAGGTAAGGTTGAATTTAATATATAGATCAGAATAAACAAGTGATTTATTTTGTAATTTATCAACCTGATGCTTACTGATGCTCAACGCTTTGTGAGCGTTATTGTAATGTTTCAACCAATATGTGCATGGAGCTCAACATTTAATGCATTTAAAACATTTAATTCCTAACCAGAATAATGGCCGCTACCCAAAATAGAAGTTAAATGAAAGATGAGTCTTGAATAATCAATATATGACAACTAGCATTAGCATAATTAGGTACATAATTTAGCTTTTTCTACATGTACACTCTTTCTTACAACAACAACAAAAAAATTGTCATTAAATTGCAAATGATTCTATAGATGTTTTTATATTATGGCAATTTTCACACCAGCTCTGATACAAAACATATCAGTTTACATTATGGGATGCGACACTCTTCTATTTAATTACGAGCTGGCATGTTTGTTTTGTTTTTTTCCCATTTGTATGTGGCCCTCGTGCATCGGCCACTCAAAGCAGAGTAAGTTTCAATCTGGGGAAATGAATTCATTTGGATCATTACCGAGATCATAATGGACCTTTTTGCTTTTCAGTATGTAACAAATTACAGCCTCTTCAATTATCAGGATTGTTTGCTTTCCTTTGAAGTCGGGTTGCAAGATACACGCACCATCCGGATCCATCATTGAGGTACAATCACTCAAACAATCGTGACGGGAAAAAACAATTCCTGTCAAATGTCCTTTCCAACAGGCATCAGAACACCCCCGACACCCCAGGGGTGTGAGTTATCTAAGCATTGTTGCTCTCTCTCTGAGGGGGGTGTCACACTGTGACACTGAAAGCTTGAGAGGAGTGTAGCCTCCAGCATTCACTAGACATGTTTGATGCCACTGCTGGGATGTGGATGGGCTACATAAAGCCATGTTCTCCCACACAGATGAGAGAGACCAGAGCAAGATGCACAGTATCTCTGTGGCAATGAAGGGGGAGGGGAAATCAATACGTTACTATTTAGGCTGTTGGAGAACATATCGTATCGCCAAATAGCCCAAAGACCGCCTGTGTTCAGAGAGCACAAAAATATGAGATGCAGATCTAATAACTGATGCTTTTGCATAAAAAAGCTGTTGTGTATGGGTTTTAACAGAGGTTTCCCATGGCAGACATAAAAATCAATTCAGATCGTTTAAATAAAAATAAAACCCCTTAAAATGGCAAAAGGTCTCTATTTCCTGTTATTATTGAATGTGCAGATGAACACAGCAGCTATAATTAAATCCCTTCTTTTCAAAATGATCATAATAAAGGGATTTAATTTACAGGAATTTAACTATAAGGGATATTAACTAGGGTTACATGCATGTTGTTGTAACTTTATCTAACATAGTTTCACAGATAATTACAAAGTACATTTGAATGGTGTCATAGTTCTATGATACAAGAGAACTTCTGTTATCCATGTTTTTTGAAAATGTTATTTATATTAATTTTGTATCAATTATTGGCAAATACTGCAGATGTAATACAATTATTAATGCATAAATAACATTATTAGCGAAAGATTATTATTTATATGTTATGAAAAATGTTCTGTTATTGTCTACAGAAAGTCTAAGGACATTCCAAATGTATCATAAATAATACATTGAGAAACTGATTTATTTTAATTGATTTCATGTCATGTATTTTGCTTTGTTGATAATATTAGAATGGTTTGGTAGGTTACTAAATGTTAAGTATATAATAGTGGGAAATATATAATAGTGCATTAAGCTTCCACCTCCAATTTACTCCTCTTCTTCTTTTTTTGTCTCATTGTCTTTTATTCTCTGAGTGTCTGTCACCTTTCACAACATTGGTGTTGCTGTATTTGTTATATGTTGTGTAATTATCCACACAGATTTTTAAGGTTAGCCCTGAAAAGTGTGATAAAAGCTCCGGCACATGTTTCAGCTAATGGAGTTCTCCATTTTCTGAGCATGTGAACCTTTCAGACTCTGACACGCTGTCGTTATGAGACGTGTCTGCTGTGGCTCTTCCTCACTCATCTCCTCACCCGTCCTCTCCAAACCCATGAAGAACTTCAAGCTCCTCTTCCTCTCAAGTATCATGCAGGAGATGACGGCTCAGATTTCAACACAGAACTTCTCCAGATCATTTTAAAAGGGATGGACCACCACTAGAATTCATAAGGCCATATTATAAGGATGGTATACACTCACCAGTATAGAGATGTGTTTGGTACACATTAGAACGTTAAGTAATATTCACTGCAAAACATAAAATAAAAATGAATAAACCTGAAAATATATATTTTTACCTTCAGTGCACTGTGATTGATTTTTTATTGTCAAAAACTAATCTTGATGTGTTTTCCTGAAAGGGAATTAATAAACATGGATGGCTAAATTGCACAAATAAACAAAATAAATATCTTTAAAGCTTCAGGCCAATTACTTCATTTTGACTTTTGAATAATGTGTCTCATAAAACTGTAACCAGCAAGGTCACAGGTTAAAGTTCAAAGTTCATTTCTCATAATGCAGAAATAAAATATCTGAGTATTATGGCTAATGTGCCCCAGACCTCATATACAACAATATGAACACATTATAGGAGTGTGTTCACTGAGTCATCAATGAGGAGGGAGGACGTAGATAACATTACGTTCATGTGCAACCAGCAAAATTCGGCAGAATATTTAAAATTTATGACCATTAAAAATTTACACACACTAAAACCAAATATTTGAGTAACAATGTAATTCTGGAAATGGTAAAATACTAACTTGTTTTACAACTGGAGGGAGTTTGAAGTTTGGTATGTTCTGCATTTATACAAAGCACTAGTTTATTTGAAGCAAGTTTATACTAAATGAACAGAAAATTTGGATATATTTCGTCAGATTTAAATATCTATATCATTCATAACCACTGAGGTTATTCTCAGCGCGTCTACTGTAGTTAGTGAATTGGTCTTTGCGCGCCATCTAGTGAGAGGACATAAAAATTGCACAAGAAAATTTAATGTAAGTTGTTAAAGTAACAAAGACTGTTGAAACAAACAAAAACGTGAGATTCATTTTCCACGATTTCGATGCCTTGATAGTTGATATATTCCTTGCTTGACTTCCTTTTGTAAACAACTAAATTGACATGAAATGGACAACCAAAAAAGAAGCATTAATCATGAATTTTAATATTCTTTATTGATTTATAGACATAGATTTTTTTTCTCATTTTTTTCCCCCTGTGGTAAATCCAAGTTTCTCTGATACCAAGTATTTCCATAATGTTTAATTTAATTTACATTTATAATATTTAACTCACATATGCATCTATTGGTTGATTTCCTTATTGCAATAAACAAGAATAGCCAGTATGAGTTGAATATTGCTACGCTCCGTCACACATACTGTTTTCCCACCTGACGATTCAATTCAAAAATAACTTTATTGGCAAGACGAGGTTGGACCAAAGCTTCTCCTGGAGAGGCTGGGCTGGAATAAGGCTACGGCTAGACTTCATCACTAACATTACACCTGCCCTGAAAGGTTGAACAAATCTATTAAAGAGCTCTAGACAATTCTGTACAACGATGACACTTGTTTCATTGATGACTACAGGATGAACATGATGGTCTTTACAGTGTTGACGGATGGGACTAAGCGAGTCTGCATTAAGCCTATGGAGCTCGTGTTAGCTGTGACGTCAGCTTTTCACCAGGCGTGATTTTAATGGGTCACGATACACCCGGCGTCAAACTACAGATGCTTTAAAAGTACAGCGCACCCAAAAATGAAAAATCTGTCATCATCTTTCAACACTTTGTTTTGTGGTGCAGAGTCCAAGAATCTGTTAAAAATTTCCATAAATCTCCCCAAAAAAACAATCGGGAAATTAAATCTCTTCTGCCAGACAGCGGCTTATGTGTTCCACACTGAAAGGACAGATAAGGTTTTACACCCCCAAATTGTTAGCTAGGTTGTTAAAATGTTTCTCCAATGTTTCCATGAAGTAACAAAAATGTTAAAAATATTACTTTAAACGTTCTAAGAATGTTCAAAACATCCATTTTCATTTGTTAATGTTTCTTGATAGCTTTGAGGGAACTTTCAGAGAACGTTAGCCAATGTTCTGAGAACGTTCCCTGTTAGCTGGGATGAAGGTGATTAAATGACAGAATTGACATTTTTGGGTAAACTATCCCTTTAAAAAAAAAGCAATCCACCCAAACTGCACATCTTTAATCAGCTGTATGTAATGCGCTCTGATTGTTTTAATGAGGTTGGAAAACAGCTGATTGGAGGTGTGCAGATTAAGATAGATTCTGTTAACAGCAGTGAGCTCAGTTTAGCCCATCTCTTGCCCGTAAGCTATCTTCTCCCTGACCGGGTTCTGTCTATACGCACACAACACTACACAGTACACACTCACATGAACTACAGCACCCATACCAGTGCCTCAGTAACTAATGGAAAACAAAATACATCTGCAAACAGAGGTCAATTTCCATCACAGCACAATGGTGGATGCTAACCGCGGTTAGTGTGAAGTAATGGCATTATCGCGATGTACGAAATCTGCTCCCCACACAATGCCACATACAAACAAGAAAAGTGAGACTAAGCTACATACAGGCTATGGCTGACTAAACATTGCTTGCGTTCAGATATATACCCTGTCACCCACTCACAGACTGATAAGACCCTTTAATATGAAGGGTCCCCACACGTCCCTGTGTGTGGCCTCTTCTTGCTCCAAACTCCCAACGCTTGTACTGAAAAGGCTAATATCTCTGTGGAAGAACATGAAGGCCTATCTGCAGGCATATGTAACCATTTATAAACTCCGGTACAGTAGGTATATTCTCATCTACAACAAATTACATAATTCAGTTGCTTATTGCATTGCAATATCTAAAAGACAGTAAGACATTGTTGCACTTTGCTTGTCAATGGAAGGGCATCGCGGTTCTCCGACAGTCCTTGATGAGAGAGCTGTGTCCAACACACAAGACCCTCGCTTGCTTTCCTTTTTCATCCATATGAGTTCTTCACGTTGTCCAACACATCATCTACACCGGGGTAGGCCACACCCCCACACTTTTCCGATCCCACCCAAGTGCAGGTTTTCAACCTTCCATAGAAAAATATTCCCATTTTGTTCAATGTTTTGTCTTTATCTTTTCTTAGAATTTACACAACAGTATTTGTTCAACGTAACAGTGTGCTATGAAAATGAACCAAAACAACAACAAAACAATAGCAGTAATCGATCATAACAAAAGAACAGAAATAATATGCACTGCATGGCTTTAGATTCACAACAGGAAGTTCATACCAAAAAAAGAGGGAAATTGCACAGTCATGTCCACTGTGACCTCGTATCCTCACTTCCACTACTGTGTCAGCGCACTATTTTTTTTTATCCCATTTTCTCACCTCTGTCTCTCTTAACTAAACTCTTGTTCATTTTGTGAACTCTCTCAGGAGTTGCTGAAGAGGCTGACCTGTGGTGTCAGTCCTTACTGTCTTAGGGGACTGAACACAGAAGCCGGGCGGAGAACGAGAGGGGGCCGTATTGCTTATCAGAAGCTCTCCGACTTTTCACCGGGGTTGCATAATGTCCATTCTCCACAAAAACAGAGACAGAACGAACCAAGGAGACTTTATTGTATGTGAGTCCAAGTATGTGCTTAGGTTTGTTGCCTTGCTCTAAGAATCAAATAACCTGTCCATCTTTTTTTAGCATTCGCTAACAGTAACATCATCCTCTACATACATATTTCATTTCTGAATATTTTTATATCAACCGGCTTGAATGTTCTCAACTAAACTACGCTACACAGAATAAATAGACACTTACTGGTCTTCTACAATCTAAGAGGGGTTGAGGGGTTTTCAGTCAAGTGACAGATTATCTGCTTCTAGCACTAAGAGAAGTGAAAGCTACATAAAAGAGATGTAGTTTCCATCCAGTATCTCTTTATTCCCTAAAGAAATGCAGCTAATCTGGCTTTTTGAGGGGAACCTTTTTGACAATGCAGTCCACTGCTGTGTCTGAGCCTCTCACACTAAATTTGGGCAAGATGTTAGTACACACCAGTATTGAACATGCATTAGGGAAGAGCTGCGAGTTAGACTTTTCTCCCCGTGGTTACCCATAATCCCCTGCTCTTAGCTGGTGGAACTGCATCAGAAATTGTGGTTTGTTTTTCTCTTGAAGGCATAAAGATGCTTTAAGCATCTCCCAAGCCAAAGCCAGACAGGGTATGAGCTGAATACAGCAAAAAACTACTAGAAGCAACTACCATACTGATGCGACAGGGTTTCTGAAGGTTTTTTTCAAGGTGCATAGGATTGTGGGTGCATTGAATCAGACGAACAGAGAGACTGCAACAGTTAACAGTGTGTGTGTGTGTGTGTGTGTGTTCTGGGGTCTCTATAAAGTTACTTAAACCATTTCCAGCATGTCTGGCTACAATGTGACTGATGCTACCTCACAGTATATGTATAAATAGAGGACAGACGAGAAGATGAACAAAGATGTCAAATGCATAAAGCATATTTAGATATATTGCTCTATTCCAACAATCCCTGCGTTTGTCCATTCATTCACCAATGAATAAATCACTCTATCCGGAAAAAAACAGAGGCAGTTAAGGGTGATGGAAACAGGGGTCTTTTCACACCCACCCTCACCGGTCTGCTCATTTGATTTGTTGATTTTATTGTTGATGAGTTGATTCTTGTCATTGCTGTGGTGTTTCACTATTTTTTTCTTGGATTCTTCACAGTGTGCTTTTGGAGGTGAGGCTCCGGACTGGCTGCGATTGGCTAAGGGGGTTGGGGGCGGAGTCAATACGGAGAGAAGAGGATTGGCCCGTGTGAGGTGCGTATGGGCCCGGGAGCCGGTCTCAAGATGGCGTGGCTGAGGGGCGGACCCTGCAGAAGGTGATGATGCGGATGGGGGGCGGAAGCTGCCGCGCGGAGAGCGAGCGGATTGGAGGACGCGGCAGCAGCCATAGCAGCGGCAACAGCCAGAGGACTAGGCAGGAGGCCGGCGCCTAACGCTTTGGTGAGATCCTAAAAGAAGATAAAACTTTGACTCATTTTTTAATTTGACACACTTAGGATAATCCATCCATAACTACACATAAACAACTATATCTATAAAAGTAACATTTACGGTATTGGTGGTCACTTACCGCAAGGTCAGCTCCCCTGTGCTTCTTGTGTCGGCTTAAGAGGGGGTTGGGCTTTCCTGCCACTCCGTCTCGGTGCCTTCGACTTGATATGTGCTGCAAACACACAGCAAACGTAACAATATTAAAACAGTAAATTATTTTGTCTTTTTACTTTTTTTTGTGTATAACACAATGTACATTTACAGGTACACGGATAAGCCACGCCCCCTCACACCTGTTTGAGCTGCAGTTCTGAGTTGACCCGCACGTTGCAGATCTCACAGTGGAAGGTGCGTTCCTGAGTGTTGGGGTCTGTGGCCCCGCCTCCCTGCTCGCCACTGGGCTTCGGACCCAAACGAGGGTACGCCTTAATGGGGCCCAGTCCGCTGCGGGCTTCCA
>JAZGTK010018992.1:0-10726 GCA_036877625.1 Ambastaia sidthimunki | reverse complement strand
CCCCCGCTGCAGAACAACCAGCCTGTGGAGTTCAACCACGCCATCAACTACGTCAACAAGATCAAGAACCGCTTCCAGGGTCAGCCCAACATCTACAAGTCTTTCCTGGAGATCCTGCACACGTACCAGGTCTGACACCTCAGACACAGATTTCAGAGTCTGATGACCGTATCTCATGTTTCTTGGGTTGCTGTCTTGAGGGTTTAATGATGTAATTGTTGTGTTTTGATAAACAGAAGGAGCAGCGTAATGCTAAAGAAGCGGGTGGGAGTTACACCCCAGCACTCACAGAGCAGGAGGTTTACGCACAAGTGGCTCAGCTTTTCAAGAACCAGGAAGATCTGCTCTCAGAATTCGGCCAGTTCCTGCCGGACGCCAACAACTCTGTGGTGAGTCTGACCCTGACTCCGCCTCCACTGTAGCTCCGCCCACTGAAGCCAGTCGTCATTCTAGTGAAATCATTGTTTGATTTGAAATGAGTGACATTTTCTGGTTGTGTTCTGAACCTCCTCCAGCTGCTGGGCAAGACCACGGCAGAGAAAGCAGAATCTGTGCATAACGATCACGGGGGAACGGTGAAGAAACCGCAGCTCAATAACAAACAGAGACCCAATCAGAACGGCTGCCAGATACGCCGACACTCCACTACAGCCGTCACTCCGCCTGTGAAGGTACAGCACCACAGTCACATCAACACCCTCAAACGCTTGCCATGGTAACATCAGCACGTTTCAAATAATGATGTGCAGGCCTGGAAAATCACAGAAATTTGTGGTTTTAACAGTCGTTCTCCAGGAATGACTGTAAGATCCAGGATGTTTTGGGATGAATCTAAACTAATTTCATCTTCATCAGCTGTTGGTTTAATTTATTTTCCCTTTTTTCAGAAAAAGCCCAAGTTATTAAATCTGAAGGATTCGTCTGTGGCAGAGGCTGGCAAACATGGAGGGGGAAATGAGTCTCTGTTTTTTGAGAAAGTGAGTTGTTGTGGATTTATTCTCTGTGTTTGGTGGTTTTGTGGTTGTTTCGTGATGCTGATGTTGATCTTTAGGTACGTAAAGCCTTGCGGAGCGCAGAGGCCTATGACAACTTCCTGCGCTGCCTCGTGATCTTCAACCAAGAGATTATTTCACGTGCCGAGCTGGTTCAGCTCGTGGTTCCGTTCTTGGGGTGAGTCTGATTTAGTCAAGTTGTGTTATTTTGCACGGTGGTTTGTATTTTTACATTTATAATAATTAAATACATTTACCTTTTTTACAGGAAATTTCCTGAACTGTTTACCTGGTTTAAGAACTTCCTGGGTTATAAGGAGATGTCACACCTGGAGACATACCCCAAAGAGAGAGCCACAGAGGGCATCGCCATGGAGATCGACTACGCCTCATGTAAACGTCTGGGCTCCAGTTACAGAGCTTTACCCAAGAGCTACCAGCTGCCCAAATGTACCGGCAGAACACCACTCTGCAAAGAGGTGAGATGATTTAATGGTGCGATTTCTGAGACACAATTTCTAAACGAAGCACTTAATTGCTCCGTCCCTCAAACATGCTACACAATACAGTCAACGTTCAACAGCTGGTGGACACGCCCCCTACCGCTGATTGACAAAGAAAGTGTTATATTGACGTTATATTGATCCTTTTGAAAGATCTGGTGTTTTGTTTTCCTGTGGATTCATCAGGTTCTAAATGATACTTGGGTTTCCTTCCCATCCTGGTCGGAAGATTCCACGTTTGTCAGCTCCAAGAAGACTCAGTATGAGGAACTGATGTACAGGTGTGAGGATGAGCGATTTGAGGTGAGACGCTGCCCTCTCTTCTGAACTCTCTCATGCAGAACATAAATGAGATGCTGATGACCACCTTGATTTCCCCTGCAGCTGGATGTCGTCTTGGAAACAAACCTGGCCACCATCCGCGTGCTGGAATCGGTCCAGAAGAAACTGTCGCGTATGTCAGCGGAAGAGCAGGCCAAATTCCGACTGGACAACACTCTGGGTGGCTCCTCAGAGATCATCCACAGGAAAGCTGTTCAGAGGATATATGGAGACAAAGCTCTGGACATCATCGATGGGTTGAAGAAGAACCCGGCCGTGTCAGTCCCCATCGTTCTCAAGAGGTCAGAGACGATACACTCATCTGTTCACACAACCTTTGATGCATATTAGATGTTCTTCAAATCGAACACACTTCATTCAGCTTATCTTAGCTTGATATAGTCTGTGGATCTCCAATCCATAATTCTGGAGGTCCACAGAGCTGTTGAGTCTAGCTCTGATCTACTCCAACACACCTGCCTGAACGTTTCTGTCAGTCCCAAAGATCTTGATTAGCTGCTCCAGGTGTAAGTCATTAAGGTTGAAGATAAACCGTATAGCTGTGTGTTGTGTGGGGAAATTTAAATATAAACACGTTTTATCACAATAACGTCTCTCCTCTGTCTCACCATCAGGCTGAAGCTGAAAGAAGAAGAATGGCGAGAAGCTCAAAGAGGTTTTAATAAGATCTGGAGAGAGCAGCATGAGAAGTATTACCTGAAATCTCTCGACCATCAGGGCATCAACTTCAAACAGAACGACACTAAAGTTCTGCGGTCCAAAACACTTCTCAACGAAATCGAGAGCATCTTTGATGAGGTGAGATACTTCATCTTTGAAACTTGATCTCAAGCGTTTGTTCCTCTAAAGGTTTCTCACCAAAAGATGGATTGTGTTTGTTTAGCGGCAGGAACAGGTGTCAGAGGACAGCGGTGTGCCCCCCAGCGGCCCTCACCTGACACTGACCTACGAGGACCGCCAGATCTTGGAGGACGCGGCTGCTTTGATCATCCACCACGTGAAGCGACAGAGCAGCATCAACAACCAGGACAAATACAAGATCAAGCAGATCATCTCCCACTTCATCCCCGACCTGCTCTTCTTCCAGCGGAGGGCGCTGTCGGACGCAGAGGAGGAGGAAGACGACGAGGAAGACGCAGAGCTCGACGAGGGCGCGTCCAGGAAGCACAACGGGCTAACGCGAGGAAGCCCGACGAAATCCAAGCTGCTGTTCGGCACGCCCACGTCTCAGCGCTTTCGCTCCTGCGACGACGCGTACAACCTGTTCTTTGTGAACAACAACTGGTACGTCTTCCAGCGGCTGCACCACATGCTGTGCTCGCGTCTGCTGCGGCTCTACCTGCAGGCCGAACGGCTGCTGGAGGAGGACCTGAAAGAGCGCGAGTGGGAGAGGGAGGTTCTCGGGATCAAGCGCGAGAAGAACGACAACACGGCCGTCCAGCTGCGGCTGAAAGAACCCAGTGAGTTACAATATACTGTAAAATTAATCACGGTAATGAAAAATACTGTAACTGCTGCTGGAGTGATCGTCCTGTTTTAATCTGCCTGTCATTTTCAGCTTATCCTGAAGACCTTAATAAGCTAGTTCAAGTTTGTTTGTCACTGGGTGATCGTGCAGGATTTGACGCCTGTCTCCCACACTAACAGTTTATCTGCATCAAAAACATGATTGCATGACCATTTTCACCCTCTTTCATGTCTCCTAAAGACCTTTAGATGCAACACACTGATGAATGTTTGTGTCTGTTGTGAAGATACGTATGTTTCTCTCGTCGTCTCTCAGTGGATGTAGATGTGGAGGATTATTACTCTGCGTTTCTGGAGATGGTTCGAAATCTTCTGGACGGCAACATGGAAGCGTCTCAGTATGAAGATTCTCTCAGAGAGATGTTCTCCATTCACGCATACATCGCCTTCACCATGGACAAACTCATTCAGAACATCGTCAGACAGGTCAGTCTGTATAATAAACATCAGATGTGTTCTGATTGGCTGCAGGTTTTGTTGTGTCCATGTGTTGACGACACCCAAGACGTCACAAACAGGCTGTTTGAATAAAAACTCTGTTTCTTTTCCTCCCGCAGCTTCAGCACATTGTGAGCGAGGAGGTCTGTGTTCAGGTCACAGAACTGTACCTGAATGAAAGCAGTCACTCAGCCACAGGTGGATCTCTCCTCACTCAGAGCAGCAGAACATCTGCAGAAACATCATACCAGCGCAGAGCCGAGCAGCTCATGTCTGATGAGAACTGCTTTAAGGTAACAGTGAGGACCACAGGGCCGGGTTATGTGATCCATCTGATTCTCCCCGTTAACAGTCTCTCTTTCTCTCCTTCTGTCTGCAGTTGATGTTTATGAAGAACAGAGGAAATGTTCAGCTCACAGTGGAGCTTCTAGACACTGAAGAGGAGAATTCAGACGAGCCTATGGAAATAGAAGTGAGTTCTTCAGAATCAATGCAAACGTAAACTCATCTCTTCAGTACACTGTCTGTCAGCACCCATCAGATCATGGTCCACAAACCTGCAGAATTTATCTGTGATCTTCTCCAACACACTGTCTGAATGTTTCTGTCAGTCCCCAAAAACTTGATTAGCAGCTTCAGGTGAGTCGTTAAGGTTGGAGATGAACTCTGTGGACCTCACTGAAGATCTCTGTTAGAGAGACAGACACATTGTTTTGACTGTCATTTTAAATACTGTTTGTACTGTCCCATTTTATTTGTGTGTGTATGTGTAGCGGTGGTCAGATTACATCATGCGGTACTTGTCGGCTGATTTTACCTCTCCTGACCTGAGGGAGCATTTGGCACAGAAGCCAGTGTTTCTGCCAAGGTACTTGTGACCTCTGAACCTCCCAGCCAATAGCAGACCCTCGGTTGTGTTCATACAGATAAATATAGCAATGTTTCTGATTGGCCATTTCCGTAGGAACCTGCGGAGGATTCGTAAGTGTCAGCGCAGCCGTGAGTCTGAGGAGAAGGAGGTGAAAGACGGAGGCAGGAAGGAGAACACAGACAGCATGAGGATGGAGTGCATGTTCAAACTGAACTCCTACAAGATGGTGTACGTCTTCAAATCGGAGGATTACATGTACAGACGCTCAGCACTGCTGAGGGCACATCAGGTAGCATCACACACACACTTTGTGTTTGAATGTAATGGAACACAATCGTTGTTCTGCCTCTTACACACACTCTCTCTCTCTCTCAGTCTCACGAGCGAGTGAGCACACGTCTGCATCAGCGGTTTCAGAGCTGGACTCAGCGCTGGCTGAAAGAGCACGTGAGCAGAGACATGGCGGCCGAGACCAGCCGGTGGCTGATGGGAGAGGGTCGTGAGGGGCTGCTGCTCTGCTCCACCAGCTGCGACCCCGAGACGCTTCACTTCCAGAAGATCAATAAATACAGAGTCACGTATGGCAGCAGCCACAAGAGCCAGTGACATCAGCAGATTGGGGCGGGGCTTACGCACAACACCACCGGGCCGAACTAAACCCACATCAACACACATTTAAAGATTTTTAACAGTGTTTTTCTTTTTTATAAGCAAAAACGCAGGTGCCCCAGTGCTAAAACACAGGGCTAAAGACCTGTCAATCAAACCCGGTCCGGACCAATCACAGCACAGCTCTTAGTACAGACCAGACACGATACATCAGATGTTGGGTAACCGTCAAACACCAGTTGAGCAGAAAGTGTGTTTTCTAGATAGTGTTTTTGTCTATAAATTCACAGGCAGCGATTTCACTCAGACCTGTGGCAGAGTCGACGTGTTTGAATCTGACACGCAGCTTTTAACGACTTTATATGAACACAAAAATCGGTGGCAATTCCTGCAGTTTTGGAATAAGTGCACTTAACTTTAACACGAGAGCGAGAGATTTATTCTGCCACATTTCAAAGAAAAACAGATCTGAGGTGCAAACAAAATCTCACTGTAATATTCAAATGAACAAGTTACATTTTTATTTAAGAAAAAGGCAAAAAATAAAAAGGCGACAGCAATAAAAATCTGGGCGCTGTGTGAGAGTTTGAAGAATCAGAGAGCCGCTCTGTGTCTCTGAATGTAAACGTGTTTTTCTGCGAGTACACCAGCTTACGGCCAACATTACACGTGAACCTTAAACACACACAGTTCACTGCTTTGTAAATAAAGTGTAAATAGTATCAGACCTTTTTTATGCCAGATGTGCGTGTTGTGTTTAGTGATTTGTGGCGTTTAGAGCAAAACTCACGAGAAGCCACATGATTGATGCAAGACGGTTTCTTACAGTTTTTACCAAAGGAAGTTGATAAGTGCGGTTGAGTTTTGTTTTCTTGTGCGTTTTGTTATTTTGGCTTCTCTTTTGTCCTTTTTATTATTAGAAAAATGTTACTTTTGAAAGGTAGAAATGTATCCAGTCTCTTGTTTTTGAAATGGAAGTTTTTATAAGATTAAAAAAAGCATTTTAATTTTTGAAGTTTGAATATGGATCCTGTTTGTGTACACTTTTATCACAGACCGTTTTGAATAAATATTCAGCTCCGACACACACACAGATACACAATCTGAATGTACATGTTTTCATTGTTGTCAGTTTTTCAGTCTGAATAGGTTTCTGCTGGACAAATCTAAATATAAATATATATACACATTTTAAAAATGAGTCACAAAGCATGTCTTTTCTGTGGATCATTATAGACCCTTTATTTGCATATTTAAATTAATAAAAATTACATTTGTAGCATAAACACATGCCTCTGTTCTTGACTCTATAGAATATTAGCATATGAATGTTAAAGATAATATTACAAACGTTTATATCCCTTTGACACGTTTATTTATTGATCATTTTTAGTTGTTAATAAAGTGCTTTACATCAGTTTAATGAATAATGATGATCTGTGGCCACCAGGGGGCTCAACGCGTCTAATATTGAATGAGCTAAAGAAGTTTCTCTGCACTGACCTGCAGTTTAACTGTTAACCTGATCAAACTCACCTGTCTGTAACTATCTAGTATCATGAAGACTTTGATCAGCTGGTTCAGGTGAGTTTGATCAGAGTTGGACGCTCGGAAATTGGCGCCTTTGATAGTAAAGTTTGCTGTAAATTAACGACCAGAATCCAGCTGTTGTCTCACATAAATGATTATTTTATGTTTTAAAACATATTTGGGTAAAGAAAAATAAATCTGAAATCTTATTGCGTTATTGGTCTGACGTCACTGCCCGTTTCCATGGAAACCTGCTGCGGATCCGGAAGTGGCCGCGTTGACAGACAGCAGGAGGACGATGCGCATGTTCACACTCATCAGCAATGCATTGTGGTATAAAACATGTACTGTACACAGCATACATGCTTCATACTGTAGTGTTACATGCTAACAGTCAGTGTGTCTCTCTGTCGCCGGATGTTGTGTCATTTATTCTGTATGGACTCACACTGAAAGCATTATTCTAAATGGATGAATACATTTCACATAGTAAAATATAAATGAAGGCCATTATGACGTCTAAACTCCAGCAGGCCAGACAGCAAACTAATCTTCCTTTCAAGCAAGCGCTGAAAAATCTCCAGTCTGAAAATCTGCTCTCAGCGGGTTCAGTCTGGCCCGGTGCGACAGGAAGGTTCTCGTGTGTGTGTGTGTGTGTGTGTGTGTGTGTGTGTTGGAGGATGAATGCAATGGGTTTGGACAGGTGACGGATGGTTCTTTTTCTCTGGCCCAGTCAGGGTGACCCATATTGTTCTGTGTGGCTCTGTTGGGTTGTGGCTGTGACAGGTGTGGTGAGTTTCCCACAGAGAGTTAATGAGAGAGAGAGAGACAATCTGCTCTGAAGAGAGAGAGAGAGAAGCTTCATTAGTCTGGCATGTCTGATAAAACTGTCAAATAAACTCCAGTCATGCTGAGGCACAATTCTTGACTGTCAGTATAAAGTCTGTCCCACAAAAACTGGCCAATTAGAGAATATGACTGTTTGTATTTTTACACATTTGAATACCTAAAACAAAAGGTCGCATTATAAGTCGCATACTTCTGCATATTTAAAGTATGGACTTTGTTGATGATGGTAAATAGCAGCACTGCAGTAAAGCGCAATGAAAGCGGGTCAAAATCTCTTAATTTGTTCTTTGTTTCTTTCAGAAAACAGTTCAGCTGTAATTGTCTCAGTTCAGTGGTCTTGTTTTGGCCCCTGTGGCTCCTCTGAGGATATAGAGGGCTGAACAGCGGCCTGTCCTCAACAAAGAGTTCTTTCAGAGCTAAGAGGAGCATCGGAACCAAAACCCTCGTCAAATTAACATATCGACACACACTCGTGGTCAGGGGCTCTGAGGGCGTGTGTAACGTGGGGCTGATTTATTTTTCAGCGCTGTTGCGGGTCAGAAATCAGGGTGGAGGACCTGGCAACTGTTGGTTTGGGAGTTTGCTGTTGGACCCTGTGAAACATTGTGTTGAAAGAACAGATTGTAGCTCCTGGCAGCCCAGGGGTGTGAAGACAAATCGCTTCGAGGTCTTTGATGTTTTGTTTTTCGTGTCCCTGGGTTTGTTTGTGGATGACAGTGATTCAGAACTTGGAGCTGAAGGAGCAGACAGACACAATCACGACTTCCTGAGGCGTTTATTCAAAGCCGGAATTACACTGAACATTTAACATCTCCACTGAATAAAAGACCTTTTAAATGAGACAGATCCTGTGACTTGTAATGTTTTACCTGACCTCTCAAAACTGTTGTGGTGAACGTCTCACTGTACGGAATCTAGATGCACAAATACGAAGAAAAAATCACACTGATTCATTTATTTCCCTGTGATGGTCTAAAATGGTCTTAAAATATATTTAAAAAGAGAATCTTATAAATAACTAAAAAGTTTATAATATAACAAATGTCAATATATAAAGTTACACATTTTTAATCCTCTGTGGAGGACAAAAGAAGATATTCTGAGAAATGTATCAGTGGTTTGTGTTCATACAATGGAAGTCAATGGGTGCCACTGCTGTTTGGTTTCCAACATACTTTAGAATGTCTTCTTTTGTGTTCTTTAGAAGAGAAAAGTCATACAGGTTTGGAATGACATGAGGGAGAGTAAATGATGGAAGAATGTTTATTTTTCGGTTAAGTGTCCCTTTAAACCCTGGGCTGAGGTTTCTGAAAAGACAGAAAGACGGCCTTCTTTCTAAACAACCCTAAATATGTTGAAAGTCAGAAGTTAAAAGTCATCTAGCAGAGACTCTTCAAAGCTGTAACATTTTAGGGTTTTATATCCTCTCGGTCTGGATTAAAGCTTTAAACTGTCTCTTTGTGTCTGTCTGTGTTTGGATTTGTGCACTTTTGAGGGGAATTTACATAATAGGTTTCCTTGAGCATGACTGTCTAAATCTGATCACACGTTTCAGCGTTCTCGACAAACGCATCCCGTATAAGCTTACGCTGCTTATCTGTGTCTGTCACCCGCTGGAATCTGACTGCGGGCCAGAATTTGTGTCTAATGAGAACTGGAGAACTAAACAACAGCACAGACGTCTCCTCTGAGAAAACAGGTGGTGCTTGTGTGTGCTAAACTCGCTGTCACAGTGATAAGTGGTTGCTAAGGTGTTGCTATGTGGTAGCAAAGGTGTTCTCAGAAGTTAGTGTGTTGCTATGTAGTGGCAGGGTGGTCTGTGTGGTTGCTACGATGTTCTGCTAGGTTCATTACCTACTGGTTAACAAAAAAACAGCACTGATGTTCTTAACCTGTGAAAGAAATTCAGACGAAACAAACAAAAAGATGTGCAGTTCTATTTTTATTACTGTTTTCGTTTGCAATACACATATCGAACGGACAAAGAGAGTGACAGAGAAACACACTGAATCAAGCTGATGGATGTTATCACTGAACTGAACTAATATGAAGGTCTCACACAATGCACTGCACAAACGCATGGTCACAGTCTGACATGCATGAAGGTTTGTTTTTAGGACAGAAGAGGGTTTGGATGCAGGGCTGCGTTATTTACGATCGTCTCCTTTGACACTTTACTTCATTCTCGTATGTAAATCCGCGTGCAAACCACGTCATCAGCTCCAAAGATCTGAGAAAGAAAATGCAGAAAAAACAGAGTGTTGCGGGTGGTTGCCAGGGTGTTGCTATGCAGCTAGTAAGATGTTCTGAGTGTATTTTAGTTGCTAGGGTGGGTGTGTCTGTGTTAATTCTGGATTCTAAATATGGAACAGGTTCCTTTTTTATTGCCCCAAGATGAAAATCATAAGCCTGATAACTCAGCCTGTTATTCTCCTGGTTTCTGCTTCTGTTATCTGATGATCAGAGCTGATCAGTCAGGCGTGATGCGGTTAACCTACATTATTCTGTGTGGATGTAATAAAGACACTCAGAGCCTCTGATAATCTCTTTTGCTCTTTGTCTTATGGAAATGTGTCCTAGATTCACAAGCAGAACCTACAAGAGCGTCGGAGCTGCATTCTGGGAACGTTGAATTCAATCCCAAACCCGTGAGAATGTCGGAGCTGTCTGAACGTCAGACAGAAAGCACACGGCTCAGATTTGGGTCAGAGCTGCGTTTGTTTTGGACAGTTTTTCCACATTCCTGTGTTCAGTCTGAATAAGCGTCAGACATTTTCCTCCCAGCGGCTGTCAGAGTCTCTGTCCCACAGAGGAATCATGAACCTCTTATTTTATTGTTGCACTTGGATTTCTGCTCATGTATTACAGCAGCTCAATATGTCCACTTAAGAAAAATAATAACTTACATTTAAGATAACACAGAATCATGTTATTCTGAAGCTACTCTGACTTTGTTAAAAGGTCTTTCACAGCAGGTCTGTCTGTTTGGTGTTTAAACCCACGTTACAAGGTTTCAGATCCATTTAGAGATGATAATTCATTAAGTTTATGTATGTGTGTGTGTG
>JAZGTK010018991.1:0-11592 GCA_036877625.1 Ambastaia sidthimunki | reverse complement strand
AAGAGCTTATGTTGATTTGCACAAACAATACGCAGCCGCCCTAAGGCTAAGTTATCTGCTTTGACTGTCAGTCTCTTTAGGGAGTGGAGTGTCTCATGGGTAAATACAAGCTGCCAAACAAATGTTTCTTTATTGTTTCACTGTTATTATTTTTTACACTGATCATTTGTAAGACATTCAGCAATTCTTTTTTGACTGAAACCCACGTCTTTACAACACATGTACATCAACAGCACCACTTTTAATGCATTTTGAGATGCACTTTGATATTGGATGTCTTTAGGTGAAAATAATTGATTCAGTTGGTTAATGTTGGTCACAGTAATAGGTGTAATGTAAACAACAAATACACAAGGTCAGATGTACACTTTATTTGTTCAATAAATATGACGATATGCTTCTATATTAAAATAAGCACATAGACTACGACAACACTACAATATCTATATCAGACACTGATTCCATCAGCCAATACACATAAACCTGACCGGCACGAGTATAGCACTGCCTGAGTATGCCTATAACAAACATTGACATGTTTATCATAATAATAGTTATGTATTAAATTATATAATAATTTAAAATTACTTAACTTTTTTATTTTAACATGGCTTGTTTAATTCCAAGTGAAGATGGCTTTAATGTATGTTGCAGTCATATGATGAATTTTAGACTAGAATGTATTATTACTTATGACCAAAATGTCATTAGAACATTAAGAGTTACTTTATCATTTATAGTTACTTAGGATTTGCAATGACTTGCTTTTGCTTATGAACCTACTCTGTCTTCTGTCTGAATGAAACAAAAATCTTTTTTCTTTAAAAGGAAAAAAACTTATGTCTTAAAGAATAATCTTAAAGAAGATCTTATCAAGAAAATCGTTTAATACCCAAAAATTTGTTTATACCCAAACCGGCAAAAACCTTGAAAACCTGAGAACTTAATTGTTATAAACTTAAAATTGTCAGTACAAAACGACAATAACGTAACCCTTCGAGCCTGTTTTCATAATTTAATGAGTAAAATCGAATTCAGGTTAACAGCGCAGAAAACAAATGAGCTACACTGATGCCTTTACTGTGACACGTGCACTTGCATTTTGGAGGCCAATAAGCATGTTGTGTTTCTACGCTGAAGTTAGGATCACAGCGCTACTTAAACAGCTCAGATAAAGAAACTATGACACGCAGAGAAAGCAGTGAACACATGAACGTTAATATATAGCATAAACTATTTTTAAATATTTTTTATAACCTTCAGTTTATTGAAAAAACATGGATGTGTTCCTGTAAGTCAATAATCTATCTTTAGCTATAGCCATTGACCCCACAATGCCCGGCTGAACTTTTGAATTAGTCTTCATGCAGAAATAAGGTGGATATCAAAAATCTGCTTATTATTAAAACCTGTTTTGATGCGTTTATATGCAAATTAATAAACCATCTATGCAGATAAAAACATTTACATGAGATTGCGCATGTAGTGACGTCAACACATAGTATGTTATGTACGTTAGTATGTTATGTATGTTATGTGTGAAGTTTCTTAACTAAGTCGAATGCGCACAAGAACAATAAGATAAGATGTCAATGCAGCACGCTGTCATAGGAAGTAATTTTGGAGGGAACAGAAGTCAGTGTTTAAGCGTTAGCGGCTTTCATATACAAGACTGTGTATCGGAGGTCAAAACTTTCATGCGCAAATAATAAGAACAACGGGAAAATTAATAGTGAAAACGAAACTTTTTAACTATGGCACTTTGTGGCGCAATGATGGATTACTATGATGAATTTCATGCACAATTGTAGGATGTCTTGGGCTAATTTTATTTAATGACACCTGCCAGCGTCTCCAATACATTCTCGCAGCAAGACGCTTCTTTAGGGCGATCCATCTCCTCGATGAAGTGTATTGCTTGGGGAGAGAAGCGGGTTTCTTCACGTTATTTAACTTAACGTTTTGCTTTTATGAAGTTGTCACGCCAAATGTCGAGTAAGTGTAACACTTCCCTGTCCCTACACGGACTGATTTCGGTGCTCTCCTCCATGTTGTGACGATTAAACACCGAGGCGGGGGAGATTGTAAAACACTAAACGTGGAGAACGCTTGTAGTGGCTTAATTTTATGAAACAACAACCAGGAAAAAAAAAATTCTCTTGCTATTAACAAATTCTACTGCTAAGACAACGGCACCGTAAACCAAGTGGGAAGACAATTTTTACGTTAAGCATTTTCCCATAGAAAACTTTTATACTGAAAACGCTTAAAGTGAACTGTATTAAGACAATGATATAACAAATTTCAGTATACACTTTATTAATAAAACATACTATGGTGAGCGCAGAAAATGAACGGAGCTCATTTAATTAAATAGTTGATAATGTTTGATTAAATCTACACAAGGAAATGACACGATGGAGGCATATCATAAGAAAGACTCAACATCATATCTATGAGACCACAAAGTGAACTGAGTCGAGATGTGTGTTTATATAGAGTCTTGATGAGCATAATGAGGAGCAGATGTGTAATTAGAACTGCGTTGTGATTGGTGGAGGTGAGGACCTGCCGTGTTTGTCACACTTTGGCTCTCTGAGATCAATAGTAAATAAGGTACATCATTTATTTGTGTCATATTTTCTTCTGGGTTGAATTTCTGCTCAAGTTTTTAATGTCTTTATTTGATAGTAAGTTCTGTTCTCTGTCTCTAAAACTTTTTGTCAAATTAAAAAAAAAATGGAGTCAGGGTTCTGTGTGAAAGGTAGAGCAAAGTTTAACTTAATTGGTCTTTTAACATTTGCAGTATAATTTCCCTGTATTTATCAGCTGTTTTTCCTGAATAAATCAGCATTTATTAAGTTTCACCAGTCTAACAGGCTGGCTTATTTCTGGCATTGAAAATTTTACCATCAATATATATATTGAATATAATATTGAATATATGACTACTTTAAATTAGCCATATAAACTTTTCACTTTAAAATTATAGTAATTTCGCTGACATGTCACTGACATTATGGTACGTCATAATTTTCTTCTCCATGCTGAGTGCAGTGTTTTCATGTGGGCTTATCCTGGGAGAGTTCATCATGGGTGTTCTTAACATACAGCAATGGCTGTCTCCTGGTAATATTAGTGTTAAGACAATAAAAACTATAGCCTCAAGCTACTCTTTAGAATACCTCAGTTCTCTGTGTGTATGTGTGAAAACAGCCTGCAGCACCTACACATAAAATACCCATAAATGCTTTTAAAGAACCTGTATTGAGATACTAAAGAAATACTTCACCAAAAAATGAAAAATCTATCATTTACTCACCCTTAATTCATTTTAAACCCAATTGTTTTTAGCTTCTGTAGAACACAAAAGAAGATGTTTGAAGTCTATTGGTTACCAAACAACAGTGGCACCCATTGACTTTTATTAAACAGACACAAAACCACATTAAGACAAGTATCTTCTTTTGGGTTCCACAGAAGAAAATGTCATAAAGGTTTGAAATGAAAGTAAGCGATTGAAAATGTTTTATTTTGGGGTGAACTATCCCTTAAAGCCACAGGTGTAAAGGAACTGCTGAGAGAGAAGGTTTAAACAATCTTGC
Source organism: Ambastaia sidthimunki (assembly GCA_036877625.1). Taxonomy (NCBI): domain Eukaryota; kingdom Metazoa; phylum Chordata; class Actinopteri; order Cypriniformes; family Botiidae; genus Ambastaia; species Ambastaia sidthimunki. The sequence continues at coordinate 7,987 of JAZGTK010018991.1, read as the reverse complement.
AAATGAAAGCACTGTCAAATCCTGACCTCTTCATTTAGACTTTCCCTTTATAATACAGTATAAATCTTATGAAATTATTTATTTGCTTACTAGTTGCAAAATCCTGCAGAAAAAGTTAGGTGGAAAACATTTATTTTATAATGTTTATGCTCTGTTGTGCAGTTTGAAGAGTCTGGTCATCGGAGGCGTATTGACAAAATCAAAAATAGTTTGATAAATGTATTAACATAAGTCTAAGTCTATGAGGATAGTATGCACAAAACAATTGTCTATTGTCTGATTTGGTGGTGTGCTGCTCACGTACGCGTACATGATGCCTTTTCATCCAGTGAATTTCTCATGGGAAGTGTATGGATAGTTTATATGAGGTTGCTTTTGAGTACAGTATAAAACCGCCTTAGTTGACTCTTGTAGGCACTATGTTAGGCATGAGCTAGAGTGTGTCTTTTTTATGCATTTGTTTGTAGTGGTCATATCATGTCAGGTAGACCGTGCCACTGCGTTGTTTTTTGAAGCTTCAAAGTGTTGTACAATTTCGTTCAGCCGGTGAAGTGTATAGAGAAAGGATGCTATTTCAGGGGGTGTGTGTGTGTTTGATGGTGTTGTTGCTCAGCACTTTAATCTCTTCACAGCTCTTTCAAACCTGCCGGCTTATTCGCAGCACCACAGACCTGCCCGTGTTGGCCAGTGAGGGAGACATCACGATCGGTGCCCTCTTTTCTCTACATGACACAGTGCTGGAATCTTCACTGTCTTTTACTGCAAAGCCACAGCCCACACACTGCTCAGGGTCAGCCATTCAATAGAATGAGCACAACATGTGACAATGCTGTATTTCTTTGGAGATTTTATTATAATGTTTTTTAATTGACCTTTGATGAAAGTTCAGACATTCTGTTCTTATGTATTTTATTTATTTGTTTGCTTGTTTGTTTATTTGTAGTTTTAAGCAATGTTAACCCATTTTTGGTTATTTATTAATGTATGTAATTTAAGTATGTATGTATGTATCTAAGTTATGCCTTTAATTTTAATAACTAAACTTATTCTCTTTTTCAAATAGGTTTAATTTTCGAACCTTTAGATGGATGCAGACGATGATTTATGCCATAGAGGAGATCAACCGAGATAACCAGCTTCTGGCTAACATAACTCTGGGTTATAAGATTTATGACTCATGCAGCACCCATTTCCATGCCCTGCGCACAGCCCTAGCCCTGATGAGTGGTCATGAAGAGGACCCAGGGAATCCAGAGTGCCGAGACAGAGTGCCTGTTGTCATTGGTGATGGAGGATCCACATTATCCCTAGTAGTTGCCCGCTTTCTGGGTGTTTTTCATGTTCCACAGGTCAGCTGTGCTTTGGAATGCAACTGTAGATTTATATGAATGTTTTTTAATAATGTTTTATGCCCTGTCCTCTCTTCTAGGTAAGCTATTTCTCCAGCTGTGCATGTCTCAGTAATAAACTGGAGTTTCCTGCATTTCTGAGAACTATGCCCAGTGATTTCTTTCAAGTGGATGCCCTTGCACAGCTGGTGCAACACTTTGGTTGGAGCTGGGTAGGCACGTTCGCAGGGGATGATGCTTATGGTCGTGGAGGTGCTCAGATATTTAATGATGAGGTTAACCAACTGGGTGCATGTGTTGCTTTTTATGAAATTATTCCTAAAAATCATGAAAAAGCAGAGATGTCCAGGATTGTAAGGAGAATCAGTGAGTCAGGGGCCCGTGTGGTCCTGGTCTTCGCTCTAGAGCAAGATGCAAGGGCTCTTTTTTGGGAAGCTCTTCATCAAAACCTTACTGGTATACAATGGTTGGCCAGCGAGGCCTGGATCACAGCGGCTATCCTTTCCACCCCTGAATTTCACTCCATCCTGCAGGGCTCCATGGGATATGCCATCCGCAAGGCTGATATCCCCGGCCTGCAGCCTTTTCTGCTACGGCTCCACCCCTCCAGATACCCTAATGACCCATTTGTTCGGCAGTTCTGGGAGGAAATGTTCAAGTGCTCTCTAGGTAAAGGAAATGAAAGCTCCTCTCTTAGACCCCCCTGCAATGGCTCTGAAGTGCTGGTCAACACAGGCAACATTTACACCGATGTATCCCAGCTCAGAATCTCCTATAATGTTTACAAAGCAGTGTATGCAATTGCCCATGCCCTGGATTCAATGCTGCGCTGTGAACCAGGCAGAAGACCTTTTACTTGGGGATCATGCCCCAACTCTAGCACCATACAACCATGGGAGGTAAAATTAGCAGTGCATTTATTAATTTCAACCTAAGCTTTTGTTAGACTTTATACATTAAGATATTAAGATTATATTAATTAATTCTTAACATGTTAAGATTTTCTGAAATGTTCTCTAGTTTGGGTGAAGTTGGAGTAAGATGTTGTGCTCTGTTTTTTATGTGTTATCTCTCACTCTGATTCACTCACGCTCTCTCTCTCTCTCCCTCTCACTCACTCACACACACACACACAATCACACATATATGCAGCTCCTGCATTATTTGAAGCATGTCCACTTCACAAATGAGTTTGGTGAGGAGACAAAATTTGATGATAATGGAGATCCTGTGGCCATGTATGATCTCATCAACTGGCAGCTCAGTGGCAATGGAGAAGTGCAGTACATCACTGTGGGAAGATTTGATGAAACATTACAGCCTAAACTAGTGATTGAGGAGAAAAAAATAATCTGGAATGGAAACCATAGACAAGTAATGCTCCAGTGTGATTTATTTTTTTTATTATGTGTTTACCCATTTTCTTTCCCTCTATTTATAATGCATAAAGTTTGAGACCATTTTGGAAATCTGTGTTTCAAAACATCATTAAAACTGTAAAATGAGTAAGAAATCATTAATATTCTGATCTATTTCTGTTCTGATCTATTTCTCTAAATTAAATTCTTAAATTATATGTTGTCACATTTACTAGGTAAAACTATTATACAAGATTTTCTTGCAGTTCTTGCTTCCATAAAAGCAACTTTGGAACTTTGTCCAATAATTTTGGTGTAACATACAGTTTATACAAATGCCAGTTCATGTGCATATTGCCATTAATACATTTTCAGTGGTCTCAGACTTTTGCACTCAACTGTGTTTCTAGTGTTTTGGCATGATATTTATGCATCAATTTATGATGCATATCCCTGTAGTTGGTTTGTTGTTTGAATTGCAGGTCCCTGTGTCCGTCTGCAGCACCAGCTGTCCTCCAGGCACTAGAAAGGCTATCAGGCCAAACTTTCCTGTCTGCTGCTTTGACTGCATTCTCTGTGCAGCTGGGGAGGTTAGCAATCAGACAGGTGTGTGTCCTAAATCAACTCAACTCTGCTGATGTTTGTGTGCATATAACAACTGCTTTTTTAAAAAACTCTTTTATTGTAACCATACAAATACTGTAATTATTTTCTGTAAATAATGTACATTTGAACGCCACTGTACACACTGTAAGTTATAGTTTCTGTATGCTGCAGTAATGCTGTATGTATCTGTATATATAATTTAGTATATTCTTCCACTTCATGTTAGATGCTAACAGCATTTCATTAGCTCTGTACTTGTACTTGGTATAATGACAATATAGTTGTATCTAATCTAATGTAATCTAGTATAAAATAATGTTACCACTATACAAAAGAACGAATTATAGAACAGGTAAGATTTGTATTCTTTCTTGAGTCCTTCTTTTAATATTGTCTTGTTTATGTTCCAGATGCCTTAGAGTGTGAAAAATGCCTGCCTGAGTTCTGGTCTAATACTAGGCGAGACACCTGCATTCCGAAGCTGGTCGAGTTTCTGTCCTTCAGTGATACAATGGGAATCACGTTGCTAGCAGTGGCCCTGCTGGGGTCCAGTTTCACACTCGCAGTTGCTCTGATATTTGCTCTTAAACGTCACACCCCCCTCGTCAGAGCTAACAACTCTGAGCTCAGTTTTCTCATTTTAAGCTCACTGTGGCTTTGTTTTTTGTGTGCACTACCCTTTATCGGGCAGCCCACATCCTGGTCTTGCGGGCTTCGCCACACTGCATTTGGTATTGCTTTCACTCTCTGCCTATCCTGTATTCTTGGAAAAACCGTGGTGGTGCTCATGGCCTTCAGAGCCACTTTACCTGGTAGCAATGTGATGAAATGGTTCGGCCCTCTACAGCAACGTGGTATAATCTTCCTCTGCACAGCTGTGCAAGTGGTGATTTGCTGTACCTGGCTAATTATGGCACCCCCTGTCCCACACAAGCTCATGACCCGTGAAACTGCTCGGATTATCTTATTGTGTGATGTGGGTTCTCCGTTAGCCTTCTCCCTGGTGTTGGGTTACATCGGCCTGCTTGCAGCTGTCTGCTTCATGCTGGCCTTCTTTGCTCGGAAACTTCCAGACAATTTCAATGAGGCTAAGTTCATTACTTTTAGCATGCTAATCTTCTGTGCTGTGTGGATCGCATTTGTTCCAGCATATGTCAGCTCACCGGGGAAGTACACAGTGGCTGTGGAGATATTCGCCATTTTGGCCTCTAGTTACGGCCTGTTGTTGTGTATCTTCACCCCAAAGTGTTACATCATTCTGCTAAGGCCTGAGAAAAATACAAGGAAATATTTGATGTCCAAATCCAATTCAGAAAGGAAATATTAGAAAAGTAAAAATATCTATTTTATGTATATTCAATAATATGTATTGCCCTCTCATAATTCAAAAACATGAACACTTGTTTCTCCAAACATGAATTTTACAATAAACCCCCAAAAAGCTTATTTCATCTGCATATTCATAAATGTGAAAATCTTTCCCCAGTATTATTAATAAATTAAACATGATTGAGACCACATGAATATTCCCAGATTTCCAGAAACCAGACTCTCTTTCTTTCCAGACTCTTTGTTTATACTGTCTCTGTAAGGCCTCATCCTCTCTTTGCTCAGCCAGCACTCATTCAGTACTTAATACTAAAAGTGACAAGGAAAACTCATGCAACCTTAAGCTAATTTACATAACAGCTAAACATGAACATGTCAACTTCACTTTCTTCTCTCTCATTAAACTCAACAAAAACAAATGCACACTAATGAATTGATTCCACTTCAGTCCCACATGCTGGCATTCAGGCATATCTGCATCATCATCATGGGGAAAAAGAGAGATGGAGAGCAAAGGAATACAGACATTCCAGTCTTTGGGGAAATATTATGTGTAACATTGCTATCACATGGGACATAACAGAGTAAAAGTAGTGTCATTTAGTTTTAGTGTCTTGTAATACTACTACTACTACTAATAATAATAAAAAATAAATCTATGACTTTTTTGTCTTTGAAACTTTTTGTGGCAGTTAATATTGACCGTGAGGGGTCCAACGTAAGTGTAAACAATGAAATCTTGACTGTAAGATAAACTTATCTGTGGTTGAACAATTAGGTAAAACGATTCTGATTACTCAATTAAATATAGAAAATGTATAAAGTGGATGAATACTCATTACGTCTTATAAAATGGTTATCATTTAAACAGGCGATATATCATAGCCTAATGGGTTTGAACCAAAAGAAATTCAGAATTGTACATGCCTAAGCATTTTAGAACACATACACAGTTTATGTTGCATTAAAATGCACTTATAATTTTGTTAGTTATGAACGAAAAAAATGCAATTTTTTTCTATACAGTGTTAATATAAAATTCATACTGTGATTCATACAGTGCTGTAATCAGGAGCATTCTGTTTGAGATTATTATCTGTATGTCATTTGTGAGCATTCATTGGTGCCCTTAAATGTGTTTCTTCTACTGAGATGTTGTTTTAAACTTTAACGTTGTCAGTATATTGTCTATGTACAGTATGTTTAAACATGTCTTTGTCCACATAAGTAGGTGTGTCTGAGTGAGCTCAGACATGTGTGTCTTTGTATCTTTGTATACCTAAACTTCTTCCTGTTTAGGTCCCTGCAGAGAGCCTCTTCAGTACATTACCTCTATAAAGTCCCTCACCCTGCTCATCCAGCTGTGGCTAGACAGGCCACTGTACCGAGATGGGGATGCCAATCCTCCTGACCGTACATTTGCTGTTTTCTTTCCTCTACCCTATGCAAAGTGCCTCAGATTCAGACTGTAAACTCTGGAAGGACCTGGACAAAGCTGTGGTTTATAAGGAAGGCCATATAGTTCTGGCTGGAATGTTTCCCATCCACTCTAAAGGCATCGACCAGGAACTAAACTTTACAAGTCAACCAGACCAAAGGACATGTAGGGGGTAAAGAAAAATGCTATTGACCCATTTATTATATTGATCTTAATGAATCCTTAATTCTTAATCATCATTATTTTTAACATATTCATATTAACATATTCTAAGCATTTAATGTCTGTAATTTATTTTGTTTCTAGTGTTTCTTAGGGTTCTGACTTTATCAGTAATTAAATTCTAAGTGTACAAAGTGCAAAGCTAAGTTTCTTTAGTCAGAATTTAATAATTGTGGGTTGAAATATTTTTGAATGCATATGCTTTACACACTTTGTTTGAATACTAAATGTTTATGTATTTAGTTAAGTATTTTATATTACTATATACTTGTAAATTAATATACTTGTAAAATGTACTATAAACTTCTGAACTCTCCTCTAGGTTTAACATGCGAGTGTTCCGCTGGTCTCAGGCAATGGTCTTCTTCATTGAGGAGATCAATCGAAACCCTACACTCCTGCCAAACATCACACTGGGCTACAGGCTGTATGATACATGTGGGCTGACTACCCTTTCTCAAAGGACAGCATTGTCTGTAGTCTCTCAACAGATGAAGAAAAGCAGTTCTGGGGTGTGCTCCTCCCCAAGCATCCCCATTATCATTGGGGACTCTGGATCCACCTTGTCTATGGCCAATTCCAGACTGCTCAACTTGTTTCGTATCCCACTGGTGAGAATAGATTCGCCCCAAATTATTTCAAAAAACTATTCTGCAAAAATATTGTTCATTATTAATATATTTGTCCTGTCTTGTGTGATCTAAGAATGCTAAATTATGAAATGTTTTTTAGGGCCACTGTGTATATTTAGTATGAATGGCCTTTGTATTGCTACTGAAAATCTGTGTTCACTCTTCCACTCTTTGTTCAATCTTTTTTCCCATCCTTGCCTCAGGTGAGTTATTTTGCATCATGTGCATGCCTGAGTGACAAACACCAGTTCCCTTATTTCTTTCGGACAATCCCCAGTGATGTTAATCAGGCGAACGCTCTTGCCCGTCTGGTCAAGCACTTCGGCTGGACCTGGGTGGGCACGGTCGGTGCTGATGACGCTTACGGACGCACTGGCATAGACATGTTCACAGCGGAAGTGACTCGCCTTGGTGTTTGTGTGGCCTACAGAGTGATCATACCCAAACTACCAACTCACCAACAGCTGCAAGAAATTGTAAGGACCATTCGAGATTCAACGGCACGTGTTTTGGTGGTTTTTGCCATTGAAGAAGACATCAAGCCAGTAGTGGATGAAATAATACGGCAGAATGTGACTGGGAAGCAGTGGGTGGCTAGCGAAGCTTGGGTGACCTCCACTCTCATTTCCACTAAAGAAAACTACCCATCCCTTAGTGGCACCATTGGCTTTGCCATCCGTCGAGCTGAAATACCGGGTCTCAAAAGCTTCCTTGAAAGCACACAGCCTCTGGCTAAGCCCTATAATCCATTTGTAAGGGAGTTCTGGGAAACACAGTTCCAGTGCTCTTTAAACACAAGTCTTCCTTTTGCGTCTACAACAGAGTCTGTCCAATACAGTGATAGCTGTACTGGTAGAGAGAGGATTCAGGAAACTCAGAGTATCTATAATGATGTGTCTGAACTCAGGGTGACGTATAACGTTCACAAGGCTGTTTACACTGTCGCTTATGCACTGCATAACCTGCTTCTGTGTCAGAGAGAAAATGTATCTGCCTTTACACAACAGTGCCCTGATATTCACAATCTACAACCCTGGCAGGTACAGCATGTTG
>JAZGTK010018989.1:0-11595 GCA_036877625.1 Ambastaia sidthimunki | reverse complement strand
CATCTGTGCAGTTGTCAGGAGTGAGAGACGAGCACTTGCTCCTCATCAGGCAGCTCATTATGATTCTGTTCCAGTTTCATGTCTCACTGATCCTCTGATGCTGTCAGGTTGCCATAGCGCTGGCTTTTCTGTTAGCATGTACAGCGGCGTGACCCAGTTTTCACCCCCCCAATATCCCTCGCCCTCAATAACCCCACTTTCTCTCTCTCTCTCTCTCAATGCTGTTTTATCATTTACTCTAGTGATCTTCTGTTCGCAGAATGTTTTGTGCATGAACTTGCTCTGTCTGTCTGAGATCTTAGATTTGGTTTCACAGATCTAATGATTCTTGTGGTTAAAGTCATACCATAAAATAAATTAAAAGAGCTTCAGGAAAAGTCAATGGAATTTTACAGTTGATTTTTAATAATGGTCAATCTGAGCACTCAGGAAATGTATACGCGCATCTCTTCTCAACAAACTGTGAGGTCCTTATGTTTAATATTTAGATTTAGGGTTTGATCAAATTTTAAATCTCTAAGAGCAAGTCAGTGTGAGTCCTTCACAGGCTGATTATAATATTATGTTTTTAAAGAGATTTACACATGAACCTAAATGACGTCTGACTTGATTTTTAAATCAATCACGTGGCCACAGGGATTACATGAATGGATTAAGTGCACACACACACACACACACGAGTGGGCAGTCCTGTTGTTTAGGACACATCAGGACACATTAGTTTACACTACAAATGATGTGGCCATGAAGTTTGAACGATCTGATCACAGGATGGAGCTGCAGGTGTAAAGCAAAAGTGTTCTTACTGATGCTAAACTGAATTAACAAAACACAATACTGATCTACAGTCGAAACATCACGTCTACACAAAGTTATTTATGTAATAGTTAAAAGATATTCAAATACACACTGAATTAAACTCATAGCAACCAATTCAAATTCAAGAATTTATTTCAGACAGACAGGGAAAATACATTGTTAAAAAGTACAGTTCAGAAATAGAAAGGGGATGTCCATCAGTTATGTCACGTGTGTGTGTTTGTGTCAAACATCTGTATACACATCTGACTGCTGATTGTGTTAATGACTAAAAAAAGGTTTCAAAGCAGGAAGTAAAAGACATCCTGGGTTGTTCTTAACTTTAACCTTAACTTATCTCCTAACAATGTGGACACATATTTGACCAAAGTTATTTATTTAACTGCTCATTTCTGTATAGCTGATACAATTTATCAGACAGAGAGGAAAGACAGAGACAAGAAATAGATACATTTGTGTGTTCATACAGCTTCAAAAGGTCTCAGTCATATGACACATTTTGGAAATGAACATCTGTAAAGAAACTCATTTGTTACTCAAATTTTAGTCAATTCTATATTTTTATGCAAATTTGTTGCTGAGATCAGCTGTCTTCTTCCTGTCATGACAGTACGGCTTAAACTGGCCTACCAGAGACTGCCGTGAGTTTCTCAGTTAGTGGGGATTTCCCACAAGCCCTGATTACCAAAAATTAATCAAACATAAGATGAATCAGTCCAGCTTTATGATCACTGATTCGATTGGTGATTCTTAGAATGTTTCTCTCTGGGGAAGATCAGTCATCCTCTTCTCAGTCCTCTTTACCCTCCCATCCTTCCTTCCCAGTCACAGGAAGTGGGTTTTCCCCCCGCTGGGTCTTGAGTAAGACGCTGCCTTCTCGTCACACAGGAAACAGGAAGTGCCCTCGCGTGCCTGAGGGAGTTTTATGAATCAGAACTCTGGATGTTTTAGGGAAGAGTGATGTGTGTTGGTGTACATGCATTTGATAATAGATGATGAGTAATAAGCATCTAAGATATTGACTGCTTGTAAACGTGGCACTTTGTTTCGATCTGATGTGGCATTTGGAATTGTATTAAAATGTTGTATTTCAATTCCTGAATTTGAGTTGAGGTACAAACATTTTTGCTTTATGTGTGAGCAATACTATCACTTAATAATTCTTTCTGTGTACGTGTGTAAACGTGTGTGAATGTGTGTGAACTCAGGAATGTCTCGTGTTCCTGTGAGTGTCATCAGAGGAACTGACAAGTTCAAGCATGAATCTGTGATATCTGTATGATCACACTGTAAAATCAGTGACAGGTATGAAGTCTACAATTACAGTCATGTTTTATAAACGTTGTTCTTACACTTGTTTTGACTCAGGTTTGAGTCTGGATATAGAAACTAAAATGTTACTATTACTGATGCAACTTAATCTTCAGTTTCCACAGGTTTTAAAGGTAGGTAGCATCCACTGAAATCTCATACTCAGATTTGGCTAAATTCTGGGATGGACACTTTTTACAACCCAATTAATCCAGGATGGACACAATTAAGTTGTGAACTACATTTGCTTTACTCAGAAATGCATCTCATCACAAAGACGTTTCATGCACACGTCAGATGTTTAGATCTCAGAGATGAAGGAAACATTTATAGGATTCTCTGCTATCTGATGAGGACACAGTGGCTCTTCTCATTATCACAGGTGCAAAGCAAAACACAACACAAGACTGAGAGGGCAAAGATGAAGGAAGTGTTGGATATTTATACAGGCCTGATTAGTGAACATCAGCTCTTTTTGTTGGTGCTTCGCAAGCAGCAACAGAATGAAAGAGAACAAAGCCAGTGAATGTGTTATCTCATGTTGAGCTCCGTTCTCCACGTCTGTCTCACGATGTCTCACTCTTTCACTTTATCACATCTGTTCATTCCACACATGCCAGTGTAAATGACGGGTGTAGATAAGAGATTTGTGTGTGTGTGTACGGGTTTGGTCATTCTTGTAAAAGCCAAATGTAAAAAAAAAATCCTCACTAATATAGCGAAACATGTCAAACACTGACTTGGAGATTTGCGTGACTTAAAAATAAAACCTGAAATCACGTGTTACTTTCGATCGAATGATGTCAGCAGGTTTGTGTAATAGCTAATAACATCACCTGAAAACATGTTCGTGTGTGTCCATCTTCCTTCAGATGAAAGATCAGGGTCATCATTCCCAGACCTGCTGGAGTCTCGCTAACCACCCACAAACACTTATCTGTGTGTTTGTAAATGTTCTTGTTGTAGTTTACTGCCCAGGGCCCATCCACCAACATTCAGGAAATCCTTACAGGAAGTGACACAGCACATATGACTATGAAACAGGAAATCCCATGTGTGTTAAAATCGGAATCATAACAGGTCAAAAACAGACAATATAGAATAAAACTGTTTTTTTTTTATCAAAATAGATTAAAAAAAATAAAGGAACCACCATTTTTCAGTTTTAGTTTCATGGAATTTTCTTTTTAATTGTCTGTTCTCTCATGTAGCCCAATATAACAATACAAATGTAAAAACTGAAAAACATTTTCCTACTACTATACAATAATAAAAAAAAAGATAAAGGCATGTTTCTGTCTGGTGATACAAACTAATCTTCAGTTGTTTCACTGAAACGGACAGTTTGAAGTTATTTGCATAAACAAATTAAACTTACCAGCTCTAACAGCATTCCTGCCTTCAGGAATGATATAAAACACTCACGAGTCTACCGACATGTTTCTGGAGAAAAACTTTAATGAAATATGCTTTAAAATAATTTTAGGTAACAATGTTGTTTATACTGCCTGCAAAAATGATGAAGTGAAAAATAAATGACCTGCTGATGTCTGAGATGACATCATGTTGTATAGAATCAGATGGGAATTGAGGTAATGAGGTTTGTTCTCTGCTCAACACAGAGACTGTGTGAGATGTTTCTGCATTAATAAACACATTTGATCATTTCAGATAGCTTGGATTGTTTTGAAGTAGCTCCTTCTCATAAAAACATCATTCTAACACAGCCAGACTTTTGACTGTTGGCAGCAGTGTCCAATCACTGTATCGGAGACATTACACCACTAAAACCTTTGTGATAAAAATGCACTGTAAACAACTGTACAGAAATGTATCTGTAGAGACTGTGAGGACAGTACAATACATAATACATTTACACTCTTGAGTTTTATCACCTCAGTAAACTCTTTATTTATAGGCTGCGTGCCCTTACTCATTATAGTTGCATTAACCAATCAGGTCAGTTTATTAACTGCTGTCCAGTTCTGTGTGTACATACATCAGATGGTCAGAGTGTGTGGACTGTGGGCGGTCCGCGAGGTGCCACACATCTGAGAATGAGGCTTATTGAGAAAACCATAGCAACCACATTGCAGTCTGTCAAACAGCCTAGCAACCACAGAGCAAGTGTAGAAAAAATAGGGCTACGTTAAACTGTCACAACACTAGTTAAACTAGTTAAACAGTGAGTCACATATAATCTACTGTGTTCTGTATGACAGACAAAACTCATAGACTTGCTGCATGTGAGTTTTCTGCAGTGTTGCAGCAGATGCATGATTTTATTTTGCTGCTGGTGTGTCTGTGGTTGTTAAATGAGCTGCAGCTCAGTGTGGAGCGTCACATCTGTAGCGGGGAGAGAAATAACCACTCAGAGAGGACGAGCGTGTCTGGTGCTAGACGAGAATATTACAGGATATAACTCTAATCATTAAGAGTGTACGGCCGTACGGTTCATCTGCTGAAACCATCACATTCCATCTCACAGTCCAGATGCAACCAAGCTGAGGTCTGAAAATGGACCACAACCCGCTAATTTCTGACCAGAAAATTAAAGTGGGAATGTGGTTAAAACATTCCTTGTAATCACATTACATTCAAAAACTTGACAAGATTAAGTGAAGCAACTGTAGCCTTCAAATGCACACACAAACCCAAAAAACATATATACAGCAAAATCTCACAAACAGAAACACACAAAAAACCACACACAGAGACACTGACACACACTAAAACACACACACAAACCGTCTGCTGACCTCGTACCTTTAACCCTCACTGGATAAGGATGCGTTTCCTGATTTCTCCCTGGGACAGGAAATGACTGCTGCCACGGAAACAGGCCCTGCAAAGAGGAAGTGATCTCACTGCACCTGTGTGAGGATGAGGACACACACACTTCCCATGCAGCTGTGTGCAGTTGGACCATAGAACAGGAAGTAATGGAGACCTCTACATTGTTCCCAGACCTTCTTTCCTTGTTCCCCAAAAACTCTGACACGTTTGTTAATGTTTGAATGGTTTGGAAGTCAACATAATATCCCTGTTTACTTAACACACAGACCTGCTTTTATTGTGAACAGGTGCGTGTTATTCCAATGAATAAATATATCTGTCTTCAAAATCTTTCACCTAAAAACAATGATTTGCTTTTGAAACAGCTTTCCTGTTCTGCTGATGTCCAAGCCCCTCCCTCACACCCACCTGACCTCACTGTATATAATGCTGAGCCACTGTTTCTTTTCATACTGCCGTCCCGTTCTGAAGTCATTTAATTATGCATCAGAAATGGGCAAATTTAATGTAATATATATAATTTAATATATATAAATATATTATTGTTAAAGACTAATGAGTGAGAGGACAATATAGGGAAAGATTTCATCAGTGTAGAGTGACAGAGATGAGTGTTAGTCTGAAATGAGAGTCAGATCTTTATATCTGATACATGTTTTTTCTTGTTTTCCTTTCACACAAAACATTCCACAGTCCAGATCCTTCTGATTAGACTAAAATGTTTCAGGTCAAAGCATGTGTGACATTTAATAGGATGTAATGGCCTGAGCATAACCAAAAATGTGTAACATTTTTTAACATTTAGTTCCTCTTTTAAAATGGCAGAATCAAAAAGTTGTAGGCACTGTTTGCATGATCTCTCAGGCAGATACAGTCAGATACTTTACACACTGCAGCACAGAGCTGGCTGTCTCCAAACACACTATTACTAAGATCAGATTCCTTCAACAGACCAAATTCATTTAGTTTTATAGTTTTCTTATTGTTCCAGAATCTGTGGAATTACAGTGAAGATGAGTCGTACTGTACATGATAACAAACACATTACACATAACTGCAGTTAAAATGGCTTCAACAAACCAGCCCAGAGCAGTTAATGAAGCCGATTCAATCTGTCTTCCTGAGTCTGTTTGTTTCATTCAATTCTGAAAAAATAACATCTTATATTTTCACTTGTGCTCGCAAACAACTCTTAAAACAATAAACATTTTAAAAGATGAGTGAACGTATCTTAATGAAAAATGATTACGTTTGTTTTTACAATGAGGAAAATGTGTTAAATCAAATCTGCATTTGATAGTCTTACACACAGAATTATTGACTGTAGCTCTTCACTGCTACTGTAAAAACCATCATCTCCCCCCATCTAGAGTCTAAAACAGTCAACTGTTGTCTCAGGAGGCAGACTGAGTTTTAGAGAAAAGCTCACATCTCACATCAGTAAAGACTTCACCAATGTCTCAGTGCTTTGTAAGTATTGACAGTTAAACAGAGTATGAGCAATATCATAGAAGTAATGTGTCAGTAATGACTCAAGAAAACACCATACAGATAAATTAGTATGACGCGTGTGCCGTATTCAGTTTTGAGAAAGCCACAGGAAAGTTTTGTGCAAGTAAACTATTGTTTGAAACATTTTAAAAGAACAACCGACGTTGTTTGCTGTCAATAAATATAAAACACAAGCCATACATACACTTCATATTGTTTTGTATGTATCTGTAGTCGTGGTAACACTGTGTGCTATACATCACACAGATACACAGTGCAGAAGGACAGCCTGACAGGGGATGAGATTTTCCACAACAGTTCTCTTCCAGACCCTAGATGGATGCAAAGAGACAGACAGATACTAGCCAGATCCCTTGACTGATTTATTTTTATTGTTATTTGAGCTGCACGTCATCATGTGTGTTTATTGAGTTGTAAATGACATCAGCTGAGTTTTCTCTTACACGATCTGCAAACATTCACTGGTGATGTGTGTAATTATAGAATCATTTCATCTACACAACCTTCATATGCAGAGTCAATTTTGTCATTTTTGGTTGATTTGTAGATGACCTTACAAACTGCAAACTAAGCTAAGATAGTATTTCAACATAAAAAAACGACAATGGCCTTTACCAAATATCAGTGTGTGTTGTGTTACTGTAAACAGAAGTACAGCTGCCACGAAAAATGCTTGTGAGGAGATCTTTGAAACATTGAAGGCTGGTAACAGACTGAGATATTAAGACAGTCACCTGAGATTCCTGGTGTTGTTTGACTCGTCAGTGTGGAGTTTCTGCCTGAGGAACCGACTGCTGACTCTGTTCCAGATGTGTGCTGGTTTATTTTGCCCTCTGTAGCAGCTGTGAGGTCTGGCCATGTGCCACCACACAGACACAAACCCTGGGCGTAACAGATACGGAAAAGAAAAAAAACAACAGGAAAAAGGGGCTGAGCTTGTGAGAGAAAGACTGTTCAACAAAGCCTGTTTCAAAAGCAACTGTGCTGCGTTTTCTAAAGAAGCATCAACTAAAATGAGACCTCACAGCTGACCAATCTGCATCTCCCCACACACACAAGGCTTGACTAACAACCGACTTAAATAGATCAATCTAACAAACAACCTCTAAGAAGCATAAAAATACAGAACGCAATACTGTTTTTTATTAATTCAACTCGCCTTCAATTATTGACACTTCTGGGCACTAAATGAAGCACTACATTTATTCTAAATATATATTTGAGTGCTTTAGGGGCCTTTTCCTGCCATTAAAGACATTATAGAACACAGTGCAGTATGTCTTTGAGTGAACAGGTTAAATGATGGAAATACTGAAGAAGAACTGAACTAATGGAACATGCTGATTATGAGCTGAGAGGAATTTGATTCTTTCTGACGTTATTTTACTCAGGAGATCACTTTAAACTGACATAACTGACTCAACCATTAGAAGCAGGAGCTGTAGGACGTATCGAGGCTGTACTGAGCACACAGACACATGTCCCACAGGAAGACTTAGATGACCACTAACTGTCTGACTGTGGACGGATACAGCTGATGTATTGTGGGATACAGAACCGTTACTGCTCACATGGGGTCCATTAATTTGACAGAGAAGGAGAACAGAGCCCTGGGGTGTTGTGTGTCTGTATGTCTGTGTATTTGTGGGTGCTGGGGATGTATTTCTGATGGTTGATGAGGAATAAACGGGAAGTGTGTGTTGACATTATCTCTCTTTCCTCCTGTCTGTCCAAATTATACTGATAGAAATTGTATTGCTGGATTCACTGAATGTACAACTTCTAAATCTGTATCTATAAATTATTCGAATTTATTAAGAATCTGTTTCCGTGCAACTTCTCTAAAAGAGAAAGTTCACTTAATATTATACAAAAGAAGATTATTAATGCTCAAACTCACAACATTTAGAATGTTTTTATACATGACGTGAGCAGAGAAAAAATACGCGAGAAATTGTTCACAGTAACATGAAGTTTTGCATCTTCAGTATCAATATGAAAAGTTAGTCTTACATATTACTGTAGAAAGAAGATTGATGGTCGGACTGGAAGGGTTAAAAGTGTTTATAGAAGGATTCGTGACTTTAACCAAAAAAGGTTAGTATATTTTGGTAAAAGATTATACATCTAAACATTTTAAATAACAAGTAACATGTATATTGAAGATAAATGGGATCAATTTTGATTTAAAAAGGGAGAAATTCAAGTTAAGATGTCTAGAAAGCTAGAAATAACCAGTGTTGTATTCTGAGGCTACAGAATGAAATATCAGACAACAAACACCTCATCGAGAATTCCTTATCCACAGACACACAAACGCACACACACACACAGACACGCACAGACACACACACATGATGCAAAGCCAGTTGTGCTGTGTACTGAGTGATTTACTGAAACAGGGCTTGTCTGTTAAAGTGTGGAGGGATTTAAGTCACAGCTGGGAGGCAGGAGGGTGGGGGAGCTGGTGGGGGGGTTCATGAAGTCTGAAAAGATAACATGCAAAGGGCTTAAGGAGAACAAGCAGAGAGGAGGCAGCAACACTCGTAACAGAATACTAACTTTCTTCTGTGTGTACTGCCTTATATTTAAAAATGCAGATAAAATAGTACAATAAAATACAATGAATGATATCTGCTTCATGTTACTTGACAGAAATCCTCACCTGTGGTAAAATCACTGGGCCTCTTGTCTCTGTTGCTTTAAAATGTCGGAAACTGATCCCTAGTTCCTTCACAAACAAAATGAAAATTAACCCACTAGACCAAAACATCACACTTGTATGATGAACTTTAGGATCATCACAGACACATGCCGCTCATCTGTGATGTCTCAAAATCACAGTGAAATAACATCTGTTTCAACCTACAGAAATATCAGATCATCACTGGTGGGGCTGAGATGTAGAACAATTAAGCTGGGTGTAAAATCACTTCAGCAAGAAAAAACACTCAACAGTCCACAGTGAAGACCATGTAAGGGCTGTAAACAGTTCAGTCTGTAGCTGTGTGTGTGTGTGTGTGTGTATAAGGTAGAGTGGTTTAATATAAACCACATCTGAAAAAAAGCTGTGCATTCTCTTTGGTAAGTATGTGTGTGTGTGTGTATGTGTGTGTATTCTGATATTCTGTGTGTGTATTCTGTTATGGCTGCAGTTGACAGACTATGCAGTTTATCTCTAGAATTTTTGATAAGGATGGGATGCAAAAAAAAACTACAGCCTCATCACAACCTCAGCACAGTTGTCACAACCTAACCACAGTCATCGCAACCTCATCACAGTTTCATCACAGCCATCACAACCTCAGCACAGTCATCACAACCTCATCACAGTCATCACAGTTTTATCACACCCATCACAACCTCAGCACAGTTATCACAACCTCATCACAGTTTCATCACAGTCATCACAACCTCATCACAGTTTCATCACAGTCATCACAACCTCAGTCGTCACAACCAAACCTAACCACAGTCATTACAGCCTTATCACAGTCATCACAGTCTCATCCAGTGCAGATGTATCACAGCCCTGTGTACTTCTAACTTACAGCCTAAAACAAACTTTAAGTAAGTATGTAAAACACAAACACTTCTATCAACACAAGCACGATTTCATGCGTCATTGCATTCTGAAATGTATCGATCACAGTTCATAACACAATGCAAGTACGTGTCGCATTCTTAGCGTTCTTACAGCGAGCATTAGCGTAAATGTTTTCTGCTACGGTCAGTTTCTGTGTGAACTTCAGCTGCTGCTGTAAAGTCACTGCAGAAAAGGTTCAGAAGTGACGTTCTGATTTTCTGAACAGTTTCTGATATTCTGAAGTGACGTTCTGATAACAGTTTGTTCTTCTCAGATGTAGAGTTTCTGTATAAAGTTTCTGTTCTCAGAAGTATACATTTTTTAATTTATGAAGTGTCCAGATATGTTCTAGGGCCACTGCATCATCAACATACAGGGCAGGAAGAAGTGAAACTGACCATGTGAACAGCAGTTTCT
The DNA here is from genome assembly GCA_036877625.1 of Ambastaia sidthimunki. Lineage (NCBI taxonomy): Eukaryota > Metazoa > Chordata > Actinopteri > Cypriniformes > Botiidae > Ambastaia > Ambastaia sidthimunki. The sequence goes on along the minus strand of JAZGTK010018989.1, from coordinate 1,154 downwards.
CTTGGCACAACCTCAATAACCCAGTTTAGTTACTGCCTGAAGCCCAGTGCTGACACAGCCCTCTCTCTCTCTCTCCCTCTCTCTCTCTGCCACCTCAGACAGAGAAACTTCTTTCAGAAGCTTGCCTACTGTCATGGCCATATTTTAAAATGACTTTATTTAAATTTATTGACATGAATTTCTTGTTGCATGTAACTAGCTGAGTGTTCTATCAGTGTGAGAAAACGTCCATTTGAAACACCCAGTTTGAGCAACTGAGACTCAAGCCACAGACACAATCAGGTCAACTTATACAAGTTCATCATTTACAACATAGACAGAGAATAACAGGAAGCTTTTGTATCATAAAATATAGTGATCTACAGCAGTAGGACTCACTAGCATGTTTTGATGTGACAGTGTTTGGGCCTCTGGGTTATTTGTACACGTTTGCACACAGCTGGTTTCACTGAGTTTGTGTTCAGTGTCGTGTGATGTGCTGTTGGCTCTTTCACCTGAGGCCTCACAGGAAAACCATGTTAAAGGAAACATTACAGTCTGCCAGACTTCGTAGCCTGTGTGGATATACTGACCGATCAATGATTTTTAAACTTCCATAGGTGATTCGTGCATTCCACACACACAGCTAATGAAGGCACAGGTGTGTAAGGAGCTCTGATGATGTCACCAGACTGTCTGCCCTGTTACACACAACAAGATGTCACAACAGATGATGGACATTAAGCCAGTTTGTAAACAGTAAGCAAACGTTTGTGCAGCACTGTTGAATTCTGTAAGTTTAGCTGTTTGAAATATGGAAACAATTTAGTGAAGTTGCTAAATTGAGGTTTGCTGTGCTGTAGTTTTTTCTATGGCACAAATGCTGAAACTTGTGGGTAACACATGATCATGATATTTGTGTCACTTCCTCTTTACACACACACACACAAGAAACTTCCCCATTGGTATTTCAGTCGTTTCCATTTTAGTCTGCACTATAAAAGCGTCAAAACACAAACAAAAAGAGAGAGCGAGAGAGAGAGGTTGAATGATGGGGACAGAGTGAAATGATTAAAGAGAACACACACACATTAAAACAGAGAGTGTGTGTGGGAGGTGTGCACATAGAGGAAATCCCCCTCACACTGTTATTTCACACAACAGCACTGCTGTTA
>JAZGTK010018988.1:0-11595 GCA_036877625.1 Ambastaia sidthimunki | reverse complement strand
ACTTTGTGACGAATCCGGGACTTTCACTTTTCCGGTTGTCACATGAAAGTTTGGTTGTCAGATTACGTAACAGTTACGTATTTTGGCTAGCTGGGACGCCCAAATAAATAACAAGCCAGCGTAAAGTAAATAGAACATAGCCACAAATCTGCTCTTATGATTTTTCTCTGTTTTATGTTGCTTAATGTGGTTTTGTAAGTACACCGTCAAGACAGCTTGACAAAAAAAGGTTGCGTTTAATATCACTGGAGCAAAGAAACTTTGATTTCAAAAGCATTTCATTGAGCAAAAATAGAATATGTTTACAATAGCAAGGTTATTTGCAAAATGTAGACAAAATTATTAAAACATAAATTCCCAAGCATACATCCAAATCAACAAAATGGCTTCACCGGAAGAAGATTAAAGTTTTGGAATGGCCCAGTCAGAGCCCAGACCTGAATCTGATTGAAAATGTGGGGTGATGTGAAGAGGGCCGTGCACTAATAAAAAGTGGGCGAACATTGCCAAGTCCAGATGTGCCATCCTGAGGACTGAGTGCTGTAATAAAATCAAAAGGTGCTTCAACAAAGTATTAGTTTAAAGGTGTGCACACTTATGCAACCACCTTTTTTCTATTTTTTTACTCACCTAAAAGATTTCAGGTTGTTTTTCAAATGAGTTGTACAGGTCACATTAACGGTGAAAAAGTTCTTAAATGATTTATCTTGGTCTTATTCTTTTACATCACAGAAGCCTGGCATTTTAATAGGGGTGTGTAGACTTTTTATATCCACTGTAGATTAATTTAAACGATTGTAGTATCAGGTTGCAACGTAACAAAATTGAAAGTGAATTTGAAAAGGGAAGGGGGTCTGAATATTTTGTGAATGCACCGTATGTATATATAAATACCTGCACAAACTTTAAATAACAAATATAATCCAATGTATGTCTGTCTTGCATATTAATCTTTCACATCTGATTCATAGCATTATACATGTTTTATATACTGTATTTTAAACTATCTTTATATAAGATGTTACAAGAATATATAAGACAGATCCCATGATCACACAATAACTCATCACACTGTATGTCACTGTCATATTATGCAAATGTAGATGCAGCAGCTGGCATGCAGAGGCAGGCACGCGGTGTGGACACTTGCGCGTGCTCGCGGAGGTGCGGGGCTGGCCACCGCCTTCACGCGCTGCAGCTTCAGGACCATCAAGGACAAGAATGAGCCGCGCGTGAGTCACCGCGTGCACGCGTTCATCTCGCGCTCCGAACACCGGCTATGAATGATGTATGTGACAGTACTGTCAAATCTGCTCGCGGGCGTCTTCGCTTCCTGTCTGCAGCCGTCCGCGGCGTCCGCGTCAGCCGGTACGTCCTTAATCTCAACTCATTGCTCTGTGTCGCTTGTGCAGTATTCCAGTATGTGCAGTATGTGACTGTTGCTGTGGGTTTATAGAGGAATGTGTCTGTGATGTGTTCTGTGATTTTGTGCAAGGGCATCTGTGCGGGCAGACTGTACTCTAACACACACACACACACACACACACACACACCGCACTATGCTGGATTGCGAAAGATGATTGTGAAAGATGCAAATACAGCTTTAATGTGTCTGTGTCGTTTGATATTGCTTGTCTGTTATTTGATATTGTCTGAGGTCCCAGAAAAAGCTGAACGTTAAAATGCATCTGCCTTTTTTGATAAAAAAAACAATATGGAGCTATAAAAATACAACTACAAATGATATTTCCTCTGTTTCTCACAGAAATGTGATTATATGGAGAGCAAATAGGTACTTCGGCTTAAATGTCCTCTGTTTCTCCTAAGACCAGCAATGTTGTGCGTCTTCTCTGAGTTTGCAGAAAAGATCTTAGTGTCTCTACTGCTGATGTTCCGGCCCTGGGATGTGGGCCACGCTTTAGTCCTGTGGTACAGCCTACACATTAGACCTAAGAATAAACATTTAAGTGATAGCCTTTGAGCAATCCATTGTTACCTGGTAGTTGGGTTATAACATCGAAATTTAAAAAATGATAAAATAGAAAACATGAGTACAAAGGCTTTTGGAAACATTATATTGTTATTAATTATAGCCTAAAAAGATTAAGCTTTCACTGATTGCTTTTAGCAATGCATTCTGAACACCTGCCAAGTCATTTCTTCACCTTCAGTCATTTCATTGAGGATCAGTGTCAGATTGGTTTGTGTGTGTGTGTGTGTGTCAGTGTTGGAGAGTGAAGTATACAGAGAGGCAGTGTCATTGCAGCAACTGCAGAATGATAGCGCAGCCCGACACACACGCAGTGCCAGTGGACTGCAGGAGTCTGAGCATGCCCTCACTTACCCCTCACGCCTCATCTACTACCTGAATGAAGCTTCTGAGAGCACAATCCATGACCTGAACACCCACACCAGAACTCCTGACCCGCACGGACAGGTGAGAGCAGCACCCTGATCCAAACGCTTCTGCAGCTTGTTATTATAAAGACAGCAGTTATTGGGGGTCTGAGAGAGGGGGAATGAGACATTGTGCAGGTCAGATTTAAATCTTAATGGCTGCTGTTGTATTATAGAGCAGGAAAATAATAATATTGGACTTGACAACAGAAACACAGCTTGTGAGTTAAACAGCAAAGTACCACATTTCACATGCAAAGATGCAATTCTTATAGAAATCTTAAAAGGCACAGAAGCAGAAACATGTTCCTTTAAATAAAAGCGTCACAGAGAACATATTACTTTACAAACAACTTTATAACTGTTTTGCCACCAAACAACTGTACTAATATTATAAGTGGACCTCAGGAGCCAATGAACTTTAAGATATAGCAATGCATCTTAATGCATATATTAGGTGATAATGTTTGAATTAAAAATATTCACAAAACCTTTTAGAAGTTTCATGTGGAGTCCCACAAGAATCCTCTGCCTCTCATTTTTTAACACCATCACCCTTTCTGACCCTGTTTCTCCACCCACCACAGGAGGTTCATCTGTCTCACACTTCATTCCTACTCCAGGCCTTTGGAACGCGCTTCATTTTGGACCTGACGTTAAACAAGTGAGTATATCTGAGTAAGATTTTTTATAAGGAGTATAATTTTATGGTGCTTTGATGTAGGCCTCATCCACTGTACAGTATTATATTGAGCATGATTGTGCACACTCATGACCTGAACGTGTCTCTCCTGACGTCTTTGTAGAAGACTGTGATGTGTTGTGTCTCTCATTGTGAACTGAACACATGCACTAAGAAATACAAGTTCACTCTTTTGTGCTGACTTTGCTGCTGGGATCTCTTTTTGTTGTGCTTGTAGTGTTTTTCTGGAAATAAGCAGTGGTCTCCACCACTGGAGTCTCTAACCAGCTGTTATATTTACAATAGTATGCTTCAATAGTAATAAACACTGTGAAACTTCACCCTTCATATTCTGTATTCTAGAATTTTTCATACCAGTCACAGCCAGACTAACAGCTGAGTGAAATGTGTGCCACACATACAGGCAATGTTCTGCTTTGTCCTGGATATGTTCTGATTAGAAAATGTGGTGCTTGCTATGGCTTAAAGTTAATTAAGGTTAAGGGTTTTCACAATCCCTCATCAGCTGTGGCATGTACAGTATCTCTTCCCATTTCTGAGTGATACACTTCATTCCTGTCTGTAGAGAAGAGACGTGCTTTTACTTTATTGGGTAATTAGGCTTAAAAACCTTTCTTCTTTAAAAAATCCCCTTAATTTACACAGACTTTTGACCTGTTACCTGTAATGTGTTGACCTGAGTGTTTATATTTTGGAAATATGTGCTTAGTGGTTTGTATTGTCTTGGATCTGTTTCGGGTTGTTTTTGCTGTGGTGATGTGGAGATTGAGAGGACTGTAATTGTGTTTAATGGCGTCTGTAAGTGACATTCAGTGGAAAATCACGCTTTCAAAAGTCAGCAGGACCTGACAAATCTGAGCAAAACATCCTTTGATTACTGTAAAACACTGTAAATATATAGTCATTTTTTATATTGTAAAAATATAGAAAGTTTTGTGTTAGGGTTAGAGTGTGGGTTATGGTTAGGTTATAGTGTTTAGAACTAGCTGTGTCATTTGGATAGGTAAGGGAATGTGTGTGTGTTTGTACACTGGCCTGTGTTGTGTGAGAGTCATGATCTAAATATAGTCATCAGTGACTGCAGTCCAGCTCTACTGTCTCACTGCAGCTGTGACACATCACTCATTCTTCATCTCCTCTCACCCGCTCAACACACCTGCTTCCTGCTTCACACTGCACTTCACTGGCAGCAGTGCGCACAGGTCTTTTAGCATGATGGAGTTTGGCTGTAATTGGCTGTAATTAAATTGGGGTTCATCGCTCCAAAATTAATCTCAGAGATACTGTTTCTTGTATTTTTATCAATGTAATTGTGGTGTGGACTGTGCCATTCTCTTACATTTAAAACTTTACTAAAAGTCAGACTTTATCTTCGTAGTTATTGTCCATAGTGTGAATGCCTCTATATTGTGCACAGTTCTTTAGTGTTTGTCCGAATGCAATCTCATGGCAATTTGTAACTATTTTACGAATTTATACTCTTATAAATACACTCAGTTACAGATCTTTCCCCACTCTGCTACAGTTCTTTCCCCACTCTGTTATAGATTTTTCCCCACTCTGTTACAGACCTTCTGGTGATTTTGACTGGGTTGGACAGTAATTATATTCTGTCCTTTCATATGGAACTAGTATTGTTAACATTATTTTATTAAATGTTACAGCAATTTTACAAATATAAATACCTGTTTCTGATAAAAGATTGTTAAAAAAACTGAGTTATACTCATTGAGTTTGACAACATTGTTATATGTAGAGTTCAACACACAATGTACACAGAGAATGATGTAGAACACACAGTGGTTTTTTTGCAAGACAAAATGGGCCTGCACACACAAACACTAGCTCCACCCCAAGCACCACCTATATTGTTAAAAATCTCACCACATAAACCTTTAGATGTTGGCAAACCCTGTTTTCTCCTGAGGTCATTTTTTTGTGTTTGAGTCATTTCCACAGGAAAGCCTGTTTTGGCAGGAAGTGCTTTGTTGAAGTGAGATGTCAGCTAAGAATGAGACCACTAACAGTTTTCAGCTACAGTGCTGCATATTTGTGTATGTGTGTGTTTAATGCCTCGCTGACTCAAGTTGAGGTCCAGGACATTGAAGGTGAGTCAGCCTCGGCTTTTAAACACACACAGAACACAAACTGTAATATATTTGCTTTTTTTACTTCTTCATTTAGCACAGTGATTCTTAGCTAGATTTGCTAGATTATAGCTAGATTTTACATCAAACATGAAGCTGTGACCTATCACACTACACAGTTTGTCCAGCAGTAGAAATTGTGCAGTTTGCTGAATTATTAGATTATCTTCTGCCAGATACAGTTCGATTCCTGTTGAAATTGATTTCTATATTCTGTGTCATTCATGGTGGACACCAAAAGTTTTTGTTTTTTTAGGAACACCTAATACCTCATTCTAACACAGAGGTATTCCACAAACCCCACAGATATGCAGAGTTTAGCTCTAACCCTAATGAAGAACTGAGCCAGCTGATCGAGGTCTTTGGGATGGTAGAAGCATTCAGGCAGGGGTGGTGGAGACCATCTACAGATCTGTGGATGTCTTGGACCGTGGATTGGAGACCCCCGCTGTAATTGTCCTATACATTGTTGGCACTGTCTGCACTGCAGGGCTTCTGTGGAAGTGTGAGCTGGATGACAGCTAAATATGATGTGTTTTATTCTTTGCTATAACCCGCTCATCTTTATTACTGTTGCAGATCTGGCACTTGTCTGACTGTAGCCAAATGCAGAGTGATCAGACTGAGTAAATGTGATTAAGAATCTACAATGATCTACAAAATGTACAACTGAATGTATAACAGATGTTTTCTTATTGTAAAAATAATAATCTAATACACGTTTCTTTAACAACTTATGAGTGTGTATCAATGTAAATCCTGGTTCCAGATGAGCTTTATCTATAATTATATAATAATGAATATACAATAAAACAGCTCATGTAATATGTAGTTTGACTTCTTGAGAAACACTAAAAGTTGTGGCCATTTATTGAAAAAGATTTATTTTTCTAACCTTTATGTCTTTCAGAGTCTCATTTTAAACCTTTTTTGTTAACGTTTCTACTATAAATGTTCAACTTTGAGCTAAATTGTCTGGTGAGAGATCACTATCTTATACAACAGAAATACTGAGAGGGTGAAGAAAAACGTGTTACACACATGCAGAAGATCAAGCTGTGACATTTGGCCTGAGTGGGAGATTCCAGGCCAGTAAAACAGCAAACTCTCTTCAGCCAAAGATATGGTTTAGAAAACAGACCCAACGTGTTGACCTGAGACAAAATCCACATGAGCGAGAGTTTGTGTCAGTTTATATTCTGTGTGTTTGTTTCTTCCAGTGACCTGTTGTCATCAGATTATGTGGAGATACACTATGAAGAAGGGAAGCCTGTCCTGTGGAAGGTATGAATGATGCTGTGTTTTTCATTTCAGGCCAACAATTCACCCTGTAATAGCTGAATATTTGATCAACAAGTACTTTAATGTATGTATATATAATAACATTTGAAATTTGGTATAATAAAACCTTCTGGTGTAGGTGTGGAGCAAATTTCATTTGACAAGGTTACTGCTTAACTTTCTATAAATCCTATTTTTTACCCCAGGCCCAAAAGTACTAGAACTATAGCTGCATATACATTAAAACCCCAGTGATTTCACATTTTAAGCTGTCATGTCTGATACAGTGCTTTCTGTTTGTACAGCTCCAGTCATTGAGTCAGGCAGAATGGCAGTGAAACACTATTAATCAGACAGAGCAGTGGTGTGTTGTTTTTGTGGGAGATGAAGGTTAAATCAACAGCAGTGGGAGAGTGTGTTAAATAATCTAAATGCAGAAGAACAAAGACACATACACTCATGTTTCATCAGTGAAAGTTCATCTTAAAATGACCTAATGTTCCCTGAAAACTCAACATGCATGTCTCTGTGTGTGTGTGTGTGTTCTAAGGGTGGAGAGCACTGTTATTATCATGGCCAGATCAGAGGCAATGACAAGTCTAATGTGGCTTTGTCCACCTGTAATGGGTTACAGTAAGTTCTGACTCTTCTGACTTTTCTGCTACTGACTGCCAGCTGTGATTGTAGTTTTTATATTGTAAGCTGTTTTGGATAAAAAGCTCAGTTTGGTAAATAAATATAATGTAATTTTCTTTTGATTGTTCTGTCTGGTGTCCAGTGGCATGTTTGATGATGGAGTCCATCTGTACACAATTGAACCTCTTAAACAGACTCACCTTATTGTAAGTGGTGATTTTTATGGTAACATGACACACTCTTTAAAAAGCTCATCACAAACATCGTGTTACACTGTTACACTCTGATTTTAATAACATTTAATTTAACTTTTGCTGTAGTTGCTGTACTTTTGCCTACATACACTTACAGTAACATTTGTGATAATTGCAAATGGTTTATTTTAGTATTTATGATTTGTGCAGATTATATTGTTGTGTATAAGAAAAACAAGTCAAATGATGGCATGGTAGCTCTGCCTGAGCAATAAAGCTTTCTCTGTCTCATCCAATGAACTCCATGCACACTCCACACACACACTACACACCCGCTCATACTTACTGCATAAACACATGTAAAAAACGAATGGAAGTTTAATTTTAAATACACTAAAGGTGTGCTCACAGCCGGCGGTTTGGCATGTGGTGTGATCGGTAACTATGACAGGAACATCTTCTGTTACTACTTGGATAATACATCTATCAATTCATTTAATTCATTTGACTATATTTGGTTTTATTTTTTTATTTTGTTCTGGTTCTCATCTTGATGAACAGAAATTGTAGTTGTAAAGCTGCAAATTGCTCCATCAAGTCAACTGTCTCCATAATACTGTTATATTGTATCATAATACTGTTATATTGTATCATAATACTGTTATATTGTATCATAATACTGTTATACAGTAATATCATACTCGGTCATTGTACAAGGCAACCTGTCTAGTGTCAGTTCACAGTAATTCTACAAATTCTACCTAACACAACACACACTAGCAAACGCTACACACATCACTTAATGTAGGCCTGTAGTTTAACACAGTATACTGCATGACTATGCAGGATCAGACTATAACACTCAGTGTTTGTGTGAATAGGAGGGAACCGCGAGACCACACATGTTACACAGGACCCCAATCCTGCAACAGAGCCCACCTGCCAGAGAGGAAGGTACACACACCAGCACTCAACACGATTCCTTACTTCACCCAAAAATTCACAGTAGCATTTTCTCCCTCTCACTCATCTGACTTTCTTCTGTGGAGCACAAAAGATGTTTAGCAGCCTGTTGCATCTGATACAATGAAGCAGATATATTGGCCAGCGGCTGTCAAAACCCCAAAAGAACAAATAACACCATAAAACAGCCAGTGAGTCAACTAAAGTGTTGCTTTAGGTTTGAAGTAGTGTGTCATTGTAAAGATATTTCATGGCACTCATGATCTTGCTTACTGAGAAAGTACTGAGAAAACACACACACAGAACATACTGTCTTACTATTTAGTTTGCAGTTTAGTTCTGGTTGCACTTAATGTCTGAACAAGCATCAGAAAAGCTGACAAACAGCAGATGTTAGTGTGTGTGTGTGTGTGTGTGTAGGAAAAGCTGACAAACAGCAGATGTTAGTGTGTGTGTGTGTGTGTGTGTAGGAAAAGCTGACAAACAGCAGATGTTAGTGTGTGTGTGTGTAGGAAAAGCTGACAAACAGCAGATGTTAGTGTGTGTGTGTGTGTGTGTGTGTAGGAAAAGCTGACAAACAGCAGATGTTAGTGTGTTTGGCTGTGTGCAGACCTGGTGGAGGAGCTGTCACATCAAGATCATGGCTTGTCTTGGCTTCAGCAGAGGAAAAAGCGAGCTGTAAGTGTTTGAATGAGAAACAGCTGGAACATGCTGGAGACAGTATGATGCACTGCAGAATAGAAATTCCCTCACATATCCCATAATAACAAACAGCATCACACAATAACTGCATCTCAGCCTCTATACTTGCTGTCTATAATATTGCAAAAGAATTGCATCCCAAACCTTATAATGTTCAAAATAGTTTAAAATAATTGTGATTATTTGATCCTCATTGTGATGTTTTCACTGTTTTCTGTTTGTACATGTAAGAACTGAAGTGACAGCTGATTCTACTTCCTGTTTCTACTCCAGATGCCCAGGAATGTGTTTGAGGAGATGAAGTACATAGAACTGATGATCGTCGTTGACAACAACATGGTGTGTGTGCGTTTAAATGCGGTTATAACATGATATGTAATAACATGAAGTTCTCAGTGCATTCAGAGTCTGCATGCTGAAGAGTTGCACCTCTGACGTGTATTTGGCATCTCAAAGAATGTGTTTTAACTGTGTAGGACATGGATCAGAATCAGTATCCAATCCTGGTCCTGGAGCAACCTGTCTACCAATCAGTGCTCTCAGATTTTAGGGTTGGGGTTAGATTCATGTAATGGAACCTCTTGACTGTCATCCCCACTAACAGGGAATGCTGGCTAACATTTTCTAAAGGTTCTCTCAAAGTTATCAAAAATATTTTTGCAGTAACATTAATAGAAATGTTTTAATGTTATATATCACATATATTAATCGTTATTAAGTTGACATAACAGAATTTATAACAGTTTGAATAACATTCTTATAACCAAGCAATGATGTTAATACAACATCTATGAAAGGATGCTTTGAGAATAACATTTTTAATGACTTGTTAGGGAAACATTCTTACAATCTAAAATGAGTAGCTTGGACAGCCCTCTGTCTCAGGGTAGGTTTGGTCTAGGCTATGTCAGAGGGTGTAGATTAATACCTGATATGTTCACTCAGCACCAACAGAGGTCGGATCCAAGAACAGGTCCTGTTTAAGTGAATCTGTATCTAGTATATAAGGACAGTGAGGAAAGAGTGACCACTGGAGGGCGCTGTGCTTCTATAATGAAATAATGCAGCAACGTAGCATCATCTGTTAGTGATGCTTATGCTATGGCAGACTGGTCCTCTTCACACACATTTATTAGATTTTACAGACTCAGCTCCAGGTTCGTAGGTCCTCCTGGGTTGACAAGTCTAAGGCTGCTCCTGATGTTCTTGTGCCAGTGTTTCATTGCATCTGGGCAGGCCTTTCTTCACTAAGGCGTGAGTCCTGCACGACTTTCAGACTTGAATCTGATTATGTATTTTGCAGGCACCTTTTGAAGGCTTTGTGGTGTGCAATGCTACGTCCCATGACCTTGACCTGCCTATGGATAGGCCTGATATTACACGTTACATGTGTGAAGTACATTCCTCATAGCGTCAGTGTTGAGGTCACTGTCTCAGGGTTATATATGTAATCTGAGGCGTGTTCTATTAAGGTGATCACTGTGTTAGTGTTGGGAAATACTATGTGAGAATGCATGTTTGATCCTTTATATATGTTTATATAACTATATGAATATTATTCCACAGTTTAAGAGACAGAAGACCAGACAGCACACACGGAATTATGCCAAATCTGTGGTTAACCTGGTGGATGCTGTGAGTTATAATGAATCTGTGTTGTTAAAAAGTTCAAAAGTGAACAATAATTACTGACTTAACAGTCTGCAAGATTTAAATGGCAGTTTCATTCAGGTCACTGTTTAAAAGATGAAATATGTCATTTTCTTTAATGTTGGAATTCTTTCTCTTGTCTCATTTCAGTGTGAGACAACTATAAGCTATCTGAACAGTTAAACAGCCTGTCTCTCTCTCTTTTGGGGTTCATCTGGTTCTTTCTCTCGTCCTGTCTGAGGAAAGGTTTTTAGGGAGCATCTGAACACGCGTGTGGTTCTAGTTGCTGTGGAGATCTGGACAGATAAGGATCATATTCCCATCAGTGTGAATCCGTTGGACATGTTGCGAGATTTCTCAAGATACAGACAGCAGCACGTCAGACGGCCGGCTGACGCAGTTCATCTCTTCTCGTGAGTTCATCTGCTGATATAACACACGCGTGTACAGTGAGGAAATAAAGATGGCACATGTTCAACTCTCTTCCTGTTTGTGTGGGCAGTAATGTGACCTTTCACTATCCACGGAGCAGCGCTGCGTATTTTGGAGGCATGTGCTCTGTGAGTCAAGGGGTTGGAGTAAATGAGGTGAGAGAACACAATTTCTGTCTGTCTGTCTGCTTTTCATCCATCCATCCATCCATCATCTCCCTTTGCTCTCAAAACAGCCTTGAATTTTCGTGACATGGATTCCTGAAATATTCCTTTGAGATTCTGGTCCAAGAGAGCAAAGAGAGAGAGAGATTTTTATCCTGTAGGAAATTCAGAAAAACTGTGAAGAGCACTGAAGAACAGGGAACTCACTGTCAAGTTTATGAAACCAGTTTGAGACTTTGTGACATTTCCAGTTTGAGACTTTGTGACATTTCCAGTTTGAGACTTTGTGAGCATTTCCAGTTTGAGACTTTGTGACATTTCCAGTT
>JAZGTK010018987.1:0-11595 GCA_036877625.1 Ambastaia sidthimunki | reverse complement strand
AAATGATATTAAAATGCCTTAATAATGACAATTTCTTTGGGCAACTTTAAAGAGCTACTGGAGCCTCTTTCTAATACTTTGTTTTTAAAGCAATCCTAAGTCACCATCATTTCTACGCTATAAATCTACAACATACACACACTAGAGAGAATTAAAGTCATTCTAATTGGCAACAATCGCAACTGTTAATTGAAAGTAGCTTGAGACATCGTAATGGTGCAGGCAAAAGCGTTTCCATTACAAAAGCAAACACATTTGCACACATTCTTATCAATGACAGACTACAACAAACATGCCAGTTATAACTTTGGGAAGGCAGTTAAACAGTCTCTGTGTTACTGTGATAAGAACTTTCCTCTTCCATTTCAAGCGCAGCCAGTGTCTCAAAACAGCTGAACACACACGTTTACTCTTATGCACACGTTCCCAAACATTCCGGTCCAAATGTAATAAAACAGTCTTAAAGAAGTAAAGAAAATCTCTTCTATGAAAAGAAGACCTATAACATAAAAACCCAGCAGAGGTGACGTCCACGCGGCCAACGACAGCAATCAGATGTCGCCATTAGCGACCGAAACCTGTTGTGATGACGTTAACCCGGTTGGTTTCCTAACTGGTAAAGTGCTGCTAGCTGGACAGGTTCTGCTGGGGGTCCAAAAAACCTGAGAAACAGACGATGGACTTTAATAAAATGACTGATTCTCTGATTATGAGGGATTTAAGAGGTTTTATACTCACAGGTATAGAGGCTATAACAAGCTGTTGCGGCCATTAGCATGAGGCACTTTGGCTCTCATCTGTTCCTGCATGGGGCCAGACTGCGGGAGGAAGTGACAAGCAGGTTATTGCTATGGAAACAACGCATAATTAACAATATTCATGCATCCATGAATCAAAATGCCACTAACAGTTGCGTAAAGACAACATCAAAAGACCTGGATGTGTAGGATTTAATATCTAAACTTTAGTCTTGACATCAAAATTAAATAACTGGATTATACAAACGTGACAAATACTGTTTAAGAAAGAATTTTACAAAGCTGTAAAAGTAATTCAGTAAAGTACAAAGAAAAAAAGGTAAATGGCACATATTTTTCCAGAGGTGGAGTTAAAAAGTCTGTGTTCATCGTGCAGTAACAAGCCTGTTTCACACACGGAGCTCTGCACATGGACACACCCGCTGTTACATCATTGTGTCTCAGGAAAACTGGAGAATAAGGAAGCCCATGTTCACTGCCTCATTATACGCATGGTTTCCCAGCACGACACAAAAGAACAGAACCACAAGGGAAAAGCCACCGGGTCAATCACCTGTACTGAACACTCGGCACGTCACGTGGACTGCGAAAGTCTGATAACAACCGTCCCACTTACCACCGGTTCGGCTATCAGTGCTGTATTATAAACAGCTGAAAACAGCAACTATTAAACCTGTCACTGAACACCATTTGAGAAACATGCATCTAATTTATCCTTAAACATCAACCATAAGTGACACGTTTAAAGCACAACTCAAGCTATGGACTGTCGTGTCGGCTTTAAGCCGCTTATCAATCTCTGACCACTGCAAAGACCTTGACAAACTTTTGCTCATTCAAACAGGTCCATTCGCTCTCTAACGGGCCGCTGGCCAACATTCCTCTGAGCAAGTTGCAGTCTGCTTGATTCTGCCCAGGTATTCAGTCTCTCTGCAGGATTGGGTAACACCTCACCTTTCTGATTCCACAACATAACAGCCCAATGAGCACAAACTGAGGATAATACGAGTGTACATCCATCTGACACATGCAGCCCTTCTCCACACAAACATATTAGATTAATAGCTCATATATAGTTATAATAGCATATTATAGTTTCTATAATAACAATAATAATAATAATAATAAAATGTACATGTTATTATTAAAATGTATTGTATAAAATATTCACTATAAACTACATTTATAGATCCCTTTCATTCAATATTGTAGTGCATACATTTGAATTAAATGCATCTTATATTACGATAACAAACAATAACAACAACAATATTAGTAACTGTACATAGTTTTAATCCTTCAAGTGCTCACTTAACTGGAATAGATTTAACTGTCTTGAGATTAGTAATAATTAATAAAATTGTGGTTTACAAACAAGTGTAAAGTTGTCTTAAGCTCAAGGACCTGGCAGTACAGAGAGACCACTTCATCAAACACCCACATCTGTATTAAACCAGTAACATGACATGTTGAGACACCTGGCAAGGAACAGATTATGAGACCGTTTTAAAAATGAAAGGGAAAGAAGATGAGGTAGAAATGATGGGGATTTTAATGATGGGGAATGATGGGGATTTTAGGGTTACTACTGGGTAGTATTCCAGCAATACTCTTTGCATTTCAAACAGCTATCAGAAGAGTCTTTGTCAGCGGAGAAGCATTCGTTCTGTTAATCACAGTCATGATGTCATGACTCATGTGACCAATCAGAAGTCTCAGTGTACCAAAGCAATAAAGGAAGTCTTACCGGCTGCATGCCATCTGACATTTCTCCAGAGCCTATGTGTGTCAGATGGACAAAGTTTGTGGGCTCTCCAATCATGGTACGGTCGATCCTCCTCCGTTTCTTCTTCTGAGAAGATAGAAGCTTGTGTTAATGAAGATCCTGCATAAAGATCTAAAATGCTGGACTGGTGACTCAGAGAAATAACACGACATAACACCAAAAAAAGTCCCTTTTAAGGAAAGTCAGACAGTCATTCCCAAAAAAAAACCTTTAAAGTTGTGTTGGGAACTCCTATTTATATATGACAGCTTTTCTTTTGTATAATTTAGACCAGATTTTCTATGTAGGCAATAAGCAAACTGAATCCTAGAAAACTGTTGTCAAGTTTGTGTTTCATTAACACTGATAACATCAAAGCAGCAATAAAATCTAACAACAATAGTGTCATAAATTCATTCTTTAGTTCAATAAAAATGCATTTGTAGTCATCATCTGGACAGAGTCAGTGAATGGTTGTGCTTTGATGATTATTGCTCTCGTACAACTGCCAACTTTTGGTAAGTCATGTGACCATATATATTAACTTACACAGAAGTACCAACATATTGCATGTGTACAGTTAAGAAAACTAATAAAATCACTCACTGAATTATAGGCATCTTTTCCAGAAACATTTTTTTGTGATGCTGGTTAAAAGTCTCTTCACATTCTGATAGCAAACACCAAGTGGTCTAAACATATTTATCTTCTGTGCAAGGCACAGGCCCAAAATATGTTTGTCCAATCATAGCATTCGGTCCTACTTGCCTGTCAAACTATGTATCTGCATTCCTCCACACATTACTGCAGGAGGCGTGGCTTTGGGGATCATTTTGAACAGAGGGCGGAGCTTAAGATATCTTAAGTTCGGTTGCTATTGTCTCTCCGAAACTGTCTATCCTACCTTTAACTGTTGATGGATTCCTTCTGAAGATAAGCGGGGTTCACAGAGTTTACTGAAACATTAATTATAAACTACATATCATACGTCCATGTACACCAACTTCTGGCACTAACTCTACAAATAAACTCTAGTACTACTGTGTTATACTTCATCAGACATTTCTGTCAACCTTTCTAAGCACTTGAATATGCGGTAGAATTAATGAGAGATTATTTAAATGAGGATCTAAAAAACAAAAACCTCTGTCAACAACCAAAATAATTATTTGATGAGATCATGTGCCATAGTATGGGAGTTGGCATACCTGCTATTACTTGCCTTCCCACCGTGAATGAAGCACACTTAAAACAACATACTGAACTAGTCTTTATTAACTATATACTAAATAATCTTCTATACTGAACTGAACTTTCCCATCTTTAAAACGTCTCCACTTTAAAAGGCCTCTTACATAACTTTAAAAGTGCTTCCTTTTATAATCTTTGTATACTCAATGCCTCATATCACAGAAATACACCATATATGCTTTATAAATCGCGAGTTGACAGCTAATCTAAACACAATCGTTTTATCTGAAATGGTTTGAGAAACCACTTGGGCTGGAAGGCAGTATTCGTCCATGTTACAGATGCCCACTGTCGTCTGACATCACCCCCCACCCAACAATAGAACAAACAAAAACCTAAAAATAACAGAGGAAGGAGAGAGGAAAAGAATGAGCCCTCCCGGCTCAGAGGATCCAGCTTCCCTTCAGAACCCCCGTCATTGTTGCAGTGTGCTGTGCTAAACATGGGTCGGTCATCATTGGCTCAGAACCACAAACCAGATATCAACAAACCAGCTCTCGGGTCTCAAAAGAGCCAGTTGTCAAGTATGCAAAACAATTCTGGAAATACAAACATGATTCTCTCACATGGAAATATAAACATGGTACACATGGTACAATTAAAGGAACAGTGCACCCAAAAATGAAAATGTTGTTTTAGATGTTTTAAACCACGACCGTTTTTCTGTTTTAAAAAGTAACTGCATCAACATTCTGCTAAACTTCTCCTTTCATGTTTGAGAAAAGACAATCACAGGTTATTAAATGGTATGACCTCATGAGAGTTAATGAAAGTTAATTTCTGGGTGTATCATCCCTTAAAGATTAAACTGGATATATTCTTCTTAAGAATCAATTCTTGCAAGAACTGTGGATTTGGGTGGACTTATCAGAATGCTTTGGTTTAAATGTACTTCATTAGCTACCGGTCTGGATCCGGCGTTCCTGTAGCTCAGTTGGTAGGATATTGCGTTAACTGCGCAAAACGTTGTGGGATAGATTCCCAGGGAACACATGTGCTGATAAACTGTATATCTGGAATGTGGTATAAGTCACTTTGGAAAAAAGCATCTTTCACATGTAAATTTAAATCTACAGACACACCAAAACCAGGAGATCAAGTCTACCTCTGCAAATTTGATTCACAAATCTTTCTACGACAGACCATTCATTGTCCATCTGCATTTACCGTTTGCCTTTACCCTCCAAAATGCATTTGCACTCCTGGTAAACCCCTGAGAGAATCTGGGTCACATTCACATCAGCTGAATAGCTTCTTTTCGGTCTTCGACTGCAAAAGCAGCTTGAGTCACTTTTCACGTGACGGCTGAACACTAAGTTCCCACAGGGACCAAATGACTGAGGCATGGGCACATTGATTAAATTAACGCAGATGTTGACCAGATACCTGTGATTCACGCTGGTTCTTAAAAACTCACCATTACTGTGCAGAAATGGTAAACAATACGATGTTTTGTTTATAGTTAATGGCTGACTTGAAAAATGTGACTGGGAAATACATGAGCTGGAAACCTCTCGGATAAATCTCTCGGATAAATCTAGGAGACACTTACCGGAGGAGGTTTGGCTACCACACAGCAGCCAAACTTATGCCAGAACGCACTCATCTCCGGCATGCACCGGTTAGATCCCTCCCTCTCTCTCGCCACCCTGGAGGCCGTTTTGAGACGAGATGGAAAGAGAATCTACTCTCTAATTTTCAGTGATATTAACAGAGGCTTTCCCAAAATCGGTCCTGATTCCTTGTTTGTGTCTTTGGTTTAATAAAACAAGACCCTTTATTTCCTCAGTTACTCTTGGGCCCGTTTTCCAGTTGGTTTTGATGTTTCAGTAGAATCTGTTTGATGAAAGGGGGAGAAACAGTAAGATTTTAAGTTTTAATTTAAGTTAAATACAATTTAATTTAAGTTTTTACATACAAAACACAATGACACAGACTATATAGATAGACACTTTTATTCATTGCGTACATACACACAACATACTGTGTAAGAGACACATTGCATATACATATATGCATTTACACACATATATACATATATAGTCACAGTCGTTATCTTGGGCCCTAATATAAACTGTAATATAAACTCTAATATAAACATATGCTATATATACTGCTATGAAAGAATTACACCGTGGGAAAGTTCAATGTAACAATGAACAACAAGCCAATTACAATGGCAGCTATTAAATACATCTAAATAGCTTCAGGCGAGCACTTATAAACTATTCAAAGAAACAAACCGCCTTAAATGTAAATAGCAACACAAACAGCTCAAAGGAAGCCGAGAAGAAAATATAACTTCGTCAAAGTCTCTGAAACTAACGTTTCTCCCATCGACTAGTTTAAACCTGCGGTACAGCGACTCAATGGTTAAGTTGTCAAAGAGTCATTCGGCTTAAACAAAGTTAACTACATCAAACAAAACACGTTAAACTTACATTTCTTTACTTCTTAAACACACAGACGCTGTAAATGCATTTAAACAACAGCTGAACTCAAGCACCAACCCGCCGTACAAGCGACTCAATACAATGATTCGATCGACACATTGGTAACATTCATATATACCATATTACAATGTTTTACAAACGTTATTTAATACATAAAACAAAAGATAAACGTTATACCTTAAATGTAACGCTGGAGTGAAGGATCTCTTGTGTTGAGACAAGTCAGGGTGGAAATGACTGTGTTTCCCAGACCTCTGAGTCTGAGGTGTGGTTGAAGTTTCCCCCAATATAAGGAAATACTTAAACTCTCAAACCGAGCCATCAGCGCCACCGATGGGCAATATATGCGCTTTACTGGGTTCCGTCCATAAGTTTTGAGACGGCGTTGTTGCATGACGGAAGTTGTAGTCTAAACCGTCTTGCCGGAAGTTGAGATTAATGGCTCTGAAAACTACATTTCCCGACATTTATCCAAATTCAACTTTGCCAAAACATTCAGTTCTATCATACATCGGGTAGAGGGCGTGTTAAATTAAAGTGTTTCTTTTAAGTTATGTAGGAGAATTATTTAAATAAATAATGTGTAGAAGTGTTGGCAAATGTGTAATACTAAGGATTTTGCAGCTCTATATTTTATATATCTGCATTGCAAGGTGTTCAAGTTCCCCTAGCACTGTGTCCTATGGGTTTCTTAAATGACATGTTTTGTTTTTAAATGTGATATGTTGTCTTGCTCAAGGGCACTTCAGTTGCTACCTGCCGGCGCTGGAATCGAACCAGCAACATACTGATTACAAGCCCGATTCACTAACCACTAGACCACAACTATTAAATAACACATCTTACAGTTCAATAGCGTAAGGTTCATACAGCTACAAACCATTCCCTGGGATTTTTTTTATTTGGAGTCTAGAACAAATTACAGCCCATGTTTTTCCTTCTCCTCCGTTAGCGACACTTTGGTATCGCGGTACGTGCTAAACGATGACAGAAAGTCATTTTAAATGATTTTTGCCACCATAATATTTGTATTCATGGATAAGAATAGCGCACACTATTTTTAAGGGAAAATGAAGGGACATCTGGACAAAGATTTAGATGGTTTATAGGTTTTGTTGAATGAACGTAGTCTGTTTTACTGCAGTCATGCAGTAGGGGGCGGAATAGAGACTGCAACTTTCCACACCACCAAAGAAGAACCAATCAAATATTCCTACTTCCGGTACCGTTCGTGCGCCATCTTTGACGATAAACAGCCCATTTCTGTTATTTTTGTTTTGAGAAAGTACCGAAAAGTATGACGGAACACTAAATCTCTTAAAATAACCCAAGTAAACATTTGGTTTTTGCCGATTTTAACTCAGTATAATACTGAAGAGCGATTGAGAAACATTTTAGTGAGGTAAGCAGCAAGTTTTGGTTTATTATGTTTAATAGCAACTGACTACAGGAGTGATTAATTGGCCTTGCATATATTTTAATTACATATGTAAATACATACATGCACTTTGTTGTTTCGATTAAATAACTGCAGACGAAAACATGACCACCCGAATAGTACAATAAAAGTAAAGTAAAAGTTATTATATAACTTAATCAACTTCTTAAAGAGTCGCATCTTCCTTGTATGGAAGTTATTAACGTGGCACAGAAACATTATGTAGTTTAATAATCAGAATATAAACTTTTAATAGTGTGTAGAAATCTCGTAGAAGATTTAAATAATAGTTTTGAATATGAATACAAATTGTATTAATAGTCACGGTTTGTAAATCTGCATTTAATTAAACATCGGTTTGTTTATTAAAGTGCTAACTTGGCTGTTTCAAATCTTATGCTAAATATTAATCCAGATACAGTACTGTTGTCAACATAAGAATTTGAATTAAACTCATTGAATCATTCCCGTCCTGTCACTAATAATTGATCATATTATACAGTAATGTACACATTTGTTTTCTGGTAGTTACAATGACCTATTTTACTGACATTCAGTGCAGAGTAGAAATCTATTCGATTTGTTTACAAATCGCATTAATGTAATCAGTTGGAATTAAGTTTGTTAAGTTATTTTTTTCGTAAACATTGAACCTTTAAAGCATTATGCTAATATTATTTGAATGGAGATATGCAATTTGTAATAACCTGTTATAAACATGTTTTGAGTTAATTGGCCAGCAACCCCTGTATCCTTTTTCAACCTTTGATTAGATGTCGCTTGTGGATTTGGGAAAGCGTTTGTTGGAAGCAGCGCGTAAAGGTGAGGATGATGAAGTGAGGTCTCTGATGGCCAATGGGGCTCCGTTTACCACAGATTGGGTGAGTCTTACTGTATTCTGCCCAAGTGTACTACAAAGCTGCTTGATTACCTATTGAAGTTCGGCTGTGTTCTAAACCAGTAATGATAATGGTAACGTGTTCTATTTTAGCTGGGGACGTCACCACTTCACTTATCAGCACAGTATGGGCACTATTCTACCGCCGAGGTGCTCCTGCGGGCCGGGGTGAGCAGAGATGCTCGTACAAAAGTGGATCGAACCCCTCTCCACATGGCTTCTGCAGAGGGCCACACAAACATCGTTGAATTATTGGTCAAGGTACGAACGCATGATTTAATTGTTCTGGCTATAATTACAACATCACTCACCCTTTGATCTTTGTTACGTTGACATCATTGATATTGTAGTTGTTGTAGTTTTATATGTGATTTTGGTGGTAATTGTAACAGAGTGGAGCCGACATCAATGCCAAGGACATGTTGAAAATGACAGCTCTGCACTGGGCTACAGAACACGGTCACAGAGGGGTCGTGGAGCTATTGATCAAATACGGCGCCGATACTCACGCCCTCAGCAAGTTTGATAAGACGCCTTTCAACATTGCAGTGGACAAAGGAAACACAGAGCTCATGCTTTTATTACAGGTCAAATTAAAGTGTATTTATTCAGCTATGGGGCTAGAAGACCAAGCTAGAAGTTCTGCAGAACTTTATCATTAAGACATACAATGCAGTCATGTTGTTCATAACATAACATGTTCATAACATAATGTTCATAACATTCTTAATATTCCAGGAGGGAATGCAGAACCAGGTGAACATGAATCCGGAAAGGACAATCCTAAGCACTTCTCCAGCCACTGCCGGTCCTCAGTTCATCATCTCCTCACCAGGAGGAGTCAATCTCTCTGATATTGTTCTCAGCAATGCCAAAACTAACACGGGTATGAATCGCAGGACTTTTGCCTGCATAAACTACACGTTTAGATACTATACTGTAAATTAATCCATCATAGTTTAGATACTCTAAAGTTTAGGTCAGTTTATATACTACCTAACCCCTATTGTAAGGTATCTGTAAATTGCTTATTTAAAGTGATAGTTCACCCAAAAGTAATTTTTATCCATCATTTACTCATTTACCTTCATGTCATTCCAAACCTATGGACTTTTTCTTCTGTGGAAAACAGAAGGTATTTTGAGAAATGTCTTAGTGGTTTTGTGTCCATACAGTGGAAGTCAATGGGTGCTTCAGAATATCTTTTATGTTCCTCAGAAGCAAAAAAAAGTCATACAGGTTTGGAATGACAAGTGGGTGAGTAAATGATGTAGGAGTTTTCATTTTTGGGTGAATTACTCCTTTAACAAACAAAGTGACTGTATATACCTTTAGGAGCTGCAGAGAGTGTAATAGCTGCTGATTCTGTGGACTCGGCTATCCAGCACCTTGTAGGGGAGGATGGCCAGAGAGTCATTACCATAGTAACAGACCAACAGGGCAGCCTGGGACAGAAATTCTTTGTCACGATGCAAGGACAACAAAGTGAGTAGATTGGATCTTTATTCATTGATTATGCTTTGAAGGCTTGGATCAGTATTTTTAAACGCATCTGTATGTATTTAGTGGTCGCTGTGCCCGCTGGTCAGATTTCTGAAGAAATCATAACGGAGGACACCAAACCACTTCCATCACGAAAGAGGAAGTTTGACTCAACAGTCAACCACACAGATGCCAAACACAAGGTCTGACCAGCAGGAAACATCCGTTCAGAGAGATTTCCAGCCAGATCATGCAAACTCAATGTCAATATCAGGACTAACTGTTTGTTGCTTTCCATAGGAACTCGCCGAGAAAGACAGTCGGGAACAATTGGAACAGCAGCTAAAGGAAGCGAACAGAAAAGCCCAGGAGTATCGGTTACAGTTGCTAAGGAAGGAGCAGGAAGCGGAGCAGTACCGCCTTAAACTAGAGGCCATTGCCAACGGGCAGACCAATGGCACGGGCACAGAGCCGCGGGAGGAAGTCATCCTTCAGGAAGAGGAAGAGGAAGAGGAGGTTGTTGGTGGACAGGAAGTTGTCATGTTGCCAGAAGGTGCCATCATCATAAAGGAGGAGGCCCTTGACTCCACAGCAGAAGAGACAGTGACTTTAGTAGATGGAGCAGATATCACAGACACCTCTGAGGTCACACCATAGCAGTAAATCAAAGACTTAAACACTCAGGAATGACATCAACTCTTCTAGTCTGTGTACCTGGAGTGTCATGTTGTATTTATTTATTTTAAATCATAACATTTTGTTTTTATCCATTTTAAGAAACAGTTGGGATAAACGTCCATAGAGACGTAACAGGAATTACATTTAGGTGGCCACAACAATGCTGAACTGTTTAGATAGAAACAGAAAAGGGTGAGCAGACGTGTGGCCTTTAACACATTGTAGGTTTTTGTGATAATGTTCATTCATTATGAATCTGTAATACTTCATTAAAGTACACAGTGTTTGCTTCATATTGTACTTATGTTACAGTAAATGAAAATTGAAGAACTCTTCAAAGACAGTTAACTTTGAACAATAGTTTAGGTTGGATAGTTGGCAATGGGTGATAATGGGTAATGGGTAAGTAGCTATGTATGTACTTAGTAAAAACTCTTATTATAATACTTTTAGTTGTTGCTAATGACAATTGTTACTCCTTTTTAGAGTATAACAGTAATGTTTCGCTCATGTTTATTTTGCATTGTTTCCTTCTGTTAGACACACTAAAACACAGTTTTTATTTTGTTGCTCTAAAATTATGCATTAGCAGGCGTTTTCATAGCCTGGTGTCTGTTTTGTCTTCCTCTGTGATATTGTAAAATGCTGCTGTGTTGACAGATGTTTTGCAGCTTTTTGTGAGGTTATATCATCAGTTGTGTTGAAGAACATCATTTTGAATGTCTCTTTGCATGACATTAAACATTTTACAATGTGAATGAATGAGACTTGTTTTAACCTCATACTCTGTATTAGATTTTTTTTTTTTTTTTACAGAAATCTCTCTGCTATGTTTCCCAGGTACACAACTGATGATTAACATTCCATTTATT
>JAZGTK010018986.1:0-11596 GCA_036877625.1 Ambastaia sidthimunki | reverse complement strand
ACATTACATCCTGTAAAAAATGTGTCAGTGAGGTTCTAGTTAAACAGTGGCATACAAAGTAATATAAAGTATAATAAAGCTATTACTGCCAATCTATTTAGTTAGACTTTTATAAACGTTTTAAGATTTTTGCATTCAGTTTTACTACACTGCACTTTGTACAGCTTTAAATGCTCCTCTAGTTGCGTGGCTGTGCTGCATGCTCTCAGTAAGTGTGCAAAAATAATGCCAGACAAGTTTCAAACACTCCATTTTACATTGGTAAGACAAACAGACAGTCCTACCCCAAACTTATGCCATTGGTTGATTTAGTGTTCCGATCAGGCAGCTCAATTTTGTTTTGTTTTGCTAGTGGTGCAAGAATGTATTCAAGTAGTGAAACACTTCACCTTAAAGTTTGACTTACTGATGCAATTCAAGGGGGCATAATAAATTGTTTATTTCAATTATTTGCACCAAATTAACATGTTAAATTTGCAACATTAGCATTCCTGTTTAATACCGAAACATAAACCTTTTTATAAATCACTGTAATAGTTCATTGATAGACTAGTGCACTTCCTTTATTGTTTAGATAACTGAGATTATTTTTTTCTTTGAGAGCAACAAATGTTGTGGTATTTTATTTATTAAAAACACGAGGCAATAAAACTGTGGTTTGCACTGCAGGAAGTGCATCAGTGGACCGTGAGAACCTGTCGGCCTCTCTTGTGCAGGACATCAGAAACTACTTTCAGATCAGCCCAGAGTATTTCTCCATGATGCTTGTGGGCAAAGATGGTAACGTGAAATCCTGGTACCCCTCCCCTATGTGGTCCATGTCAATCATTTACGAGCTGATTGACTCCATGCAGCTTCGCAGACAGGAGATGGCCATCCAGCTGTCTCTTGGCATGCGTTGCCCTGATGATGACTACAGTCACCATGACGGTTACCATGAAGGCTATCATCGTGGGTACAGTTATTAGGAACAGAGGGAAAGTGTTTTTTTGAGCTTGTGCACTCTGTGCAAAAGAAAGTATCAATAGTTTAAAGAAAGGTTTGAAAATGAAGCAGATTATTGACCTGTAAAAACCTTATAATTTTAACCTTATAACTTTAACCTTAAGACAGAAATTTGCTATTTTATGATTGATAAAAGTTCATCTTAAAGTAGATTATTTTAAATTGCTATTAATTTTCAGGGGCGCAGCTGAAGGGTATGCAAAAATCAATGTTGGTGCCCCCCCATACCCAACTGTAAGGACAACAGTAAAGGTGGCATAGCTATAAGAGCAATATGCTAAATGTAACAAAAAGGATATAGTTCTATAATTTTAAAATACTCTATTTTGTCCCACACAATTTTAATATAATAATAATTAAGCAATATTACCAGGCACTAACACACACCCTATTCCATACTCCACAATGCCAAGAAAAAATATGTAAACATTTTTTGGAATAAGTTGCTTTTCTGCATTAATTTGTCATAAAATGTAATCTGATCATAATAACTATAAAAAACACAATATGCCTAAGATAACAAAACACAGTTTTATCATAGATTTGTAATAGATGTGGCCTAATGGTTAGAGTAAGGCAGCCAGAATTCTCTCCAGTTGATCCCTGGGTGCCACAGTGATAGCTGCCCACTGTTCTCAGTATGTGTTCACGACTTGCAGTGTGTGTATTCATTACTCACCGGTATGGGTTAAATGCATGGGTCACATTTCAAGTATGAGTTACCATACATTGACAAATACGTCACTTTCACTTCACCTGATCATGTTGACTTCTTGAGCATCAGTGAATGTTTGCATCTTTTGTAATAGCTGTCCATCAACTGCTCTCAATATGAGATGAATCTCAAAATCAAAAATGAAGATGATGCTAAGAATGTGCAGAACCTGGAGGATTTTTCTGGAGGTTTTTTCCACGGCACTGTGAAGACATAAAAACCTGAAAGATTTTAATTGTTTGTGTGTTGTTATAGCTTAAGCACATTGTGTTTTGTCTATACTTGATTTTAAGGTAGATCAGATTGCATTAATGCAGAAAACAAAAATAATTGATAAACATTAATCTCTAATATAATTTATAATATTCTGTGTGGCCAGTTGTACCTGTTCCCTTCACCTGCCCTCTATTCGTTTCCTTTTTATGTTCTTCATCCTCATGAGTAAATATACCAGATATATCACAAAATATATACCTCAAATCTGCAACACTCTAATCTGCATTTTGTCTTGATATTTTTAATAATATTCTGTGTGGGCTGTTTTTACCTGTTCTTCTCACCTGCTTTGTCAATTTCTATCATATTTTGGTCCTCCATTCTCATAGCTGAGGTGAACTATAACTAACATGGTCATATTTTTAAAATTATCATCCTATTAAACCTATTAAATATATTATGATCTATTTAAAATATGGTAAATCAGGTCCTTAATACATTTTATGACAGTGATTTATTTAGTTACTTATTCTATGATGTGTTGGAGTCTAAGTTGGAGGGTGAGCGGTTACGATCACTATAATAAAATGCATTTTGGACCTGTTTAAAATGCTAAGAAAAAATGTTAAAAATATGTTTCCTTTCATTAATATTATTTTAAAACATAAGCTGTCAATTATATTGATTAATTTGAAGACTTTTAAAGTAAGAGTTGGGCAAAATGGCGCCCCCCTCCCCTGCCGCGCCTCTTTTACTGCAAATGCTGCATACCCCTTTTTTTGCGCCCCCTGTTGTTGTTAATTGTTTTTTATTTTTCCTTTAACTTGAATGTATTTGCATGTCAGTGTTAGTTAAACATTTATAAATTGTTAGTTAAATAAAAATAAAGAAGTATTTTAGTTAGATTTGTATTCTGACCAACCAATTAGTTTGAGAGAAACTCAAATATATGTATTTTTCAATTTATATTCTGGGATATTATTTGTACAAACTATTTAATCTCTGCTGCCCCCTTCAGGACATACTTAATCTTGCAATAAAATGAATGCCAAGTATTTAATTGTTTTACTAGTGGAATTTATTTTCCACACATTATGTAATTTCACATATGTTTATGCAGTTATTAAATGTATGAGATAAATTTAAACTTTGCAGAAATTTTCTAGATATCTTTTATACCAAAGAAACACAGTTTCATAAACTTTTTTATATTTTATTGTAATAAAAGAGGTGATTATGTTCCTATAAAAAAACTCTACAGTACTACAGAAATAGTCCAGTGCTACAGAAGATAGTGTTCTGTTTTGTATCCAACGTCTTCAAACACACATCATCTAAAAACAAATACATTTCAAAAGACATGCTGAGATTGTCCTCACAAACAAAATACACACACCCCTGTTTTGGTCTAGAATTCCCACAATTCTTTATAACAATACTTAAACATTAACAGATTATAAACTAAAGGCCATCTTTGTTATATTGCTGGGACAATTACAATCACTTGTAAGACATCAGTATGAAAGTTACACTTTAGGTAATTAAAGCACTGCATAATTGTAAAAGGCATAAAATCTTCAGCTACATTATTGTGCAAAAAATGTAAGATTTAAACAAATAGTTATATCCATTCATTTACTGTATGAACAAATAATCCAATTACTACTGTGTATGACTCTTACGATATACACATTCCATGAAGCTGGTGTCCCATAACATCATCTAAGCCTTAGAAGTTCTTTTGTAACATATGTGGGTATGTTTGATATAACCTTTCTTTATACTTAAATATAACCTATAAATTTTAGAATGTGATTTTTGCTTGTTTCAGTGTTAGATGTCCTAACCGTCCTGACTGTAACCAACAAATTTTATATTGCTGACATAATCAACTTAGCCTTGTCCAACCATTTGTGCACAACCGTGTTACTGAATTGGATTTTGTTTGTTACAAAAAACGTAACCATAAAATACCCAAGAAATAACATTACTGGGAGACTTTTTACACATGATGAAAAAAAAGTAATGATTTCATTACATTTTTTTAAACTAATCTGTCAATCTTAATAATTTAACCCGGTGCTTTACAATTAAATAAATATATTTCTTTACTTTGTGGGAATACATGTTTTGCAATAACTACAAACATTTTGTTCCAAAGCCTAATTAAGGCTAAATTTGCTTAATTTGCTCGTACAACCGAGTTGCTAAATTTCAAGTAACAGCAATAAAGAAAGCATGGTAACAGTGTATCATAAATACAGCCATTTGTTAACAATTTGTTGTTATGAGAGCGGTCACATGAACGCTTCTGAAAATATAACCAATAAAGCTAGTTCAATCAAGTGTGACTAATTAAGAAATACTTTTTCTTAATATTTCTGACCTATTAAATTCACTTAAACACACAAATAATATTTCATTATCTTCTGCTTAAATGCATGAGAATGCCGATACGAGGTGATTCAAGCCTCTGCAACATCTTGTACATCTTTGGAGATTGTAGCATCTTCTTCTGTTGAGGCTGATACATTCTGTCCACTGTCCGTCTGTTCTTCACCTCTCTTCCTTTTGACTGCTTTATACACCCAAGCAATGAAGAAAATCACTGCTACCACAGTGAAGTAACCAGCATAGATCAAAAACTGTAAAAAGGAACAAATGATGTTGTTCAGTATATTAGCAGCTTACATCAGCAAACCACAGGTCAGATAATACACTCAGTAGGTTCATGGTGTACTTTACCTGCAGGAAAATGTCCAGGCCCAGGCCGGCAGAATCTACCACAATTACCGTAAGCAGCGTTTGCAGCAAGAGGGCAATGAAAGTATTCACTCCGAAGACCAAAGCGTACCGTTTCATGTTTAGATTAGTAGCAATCTGATACCTGCAACACAAGGCAAAGAAAGTCAATAGAACACATCCTTTACTCTGTATTGATTTACAGGTTTTTTTATATTTTGCAAGGCTTTTCAAAAGGTAAATATACAATGAAATAAAGACGGATGTAAACTGACAGTTTATCTTACGTTGCTATGGTGATAAGCAGCATGTAGGTAGCTCTGAACAGCACGTAGGAGGTGTAACATATCCAGATATTTCTGATGGTGTACATGAGGTACACGCACACCGCAATTACCACAGAGAAAATGCAGAGAGCGAGTTCTCCCCACACTGCCCATGACACTTTTACAAAGCTTACCAGAAATGCCACAAAAGCACCTGGTGGAAAAATCAGAAAAACTATTGACTTTTAGCAAAGACTGTTACACTGTAAATACTGTAAATAATTAAACCGTAAATAAAAATAAACTGTAAATATTTAACTCATCAATATTCAAATATGTGAAATATATGTAAGGTAGTATTCCTATTTTGTTATGATGAATAATTACTATGATTAAAAACCTTGATGTTTATTGGTCAATAGCAATATGATTGCTATTTTTCATTAGTTTATGATTGTAACAACATTCCGATGATATTTCACTATGTCTTAAACAGAAGGATGACACAGATTATATTCTAATACTGAAACATTGAAATGTTCATTAAAATGTTTCCTATTATTTTTAGTATGTGGTAACATAATAAAAATCATAACACATTTTATTAAATCAATGAAATACAATATTATTATCCTCTTGTACTTCATAGCACGATCAGGCATGACTTACATAAACATGCTGACCAGAGAATGCATAATGCAAAAATTAGGAATTTATAAAGAAATAATGTTCATACCAAGCAATGTAGAAATAGTCTCCACGTAGCCATTGTAGATCTCAAAATCGTTGGAAGGCAAGATTTTCTCCCAAAGTGCCTGTGCATAATTAATCACCTGGAAGTAACCGCAGGTGGACAAAGCCCACCACACTGACCAGGCCAGAAGTGTGGAGGAGGAGTAACACTGCAGAAAATCTGCCCAGAGCAGTTTTAACACTTCCAGTAATCCATTACTGTCCTTTTTGTCCTTCAGAGCCTAAAAATTAGACAAATTAGTGAAAACAAGCCATAGAGACTATGTATTAACTATATATTAATGTATCAGCGTACTATCTTAGTGTTTTATTAGGTGTCACACAGAAGGTGCAATGACACCTATTGGTTTTGTTAGTGGTGTTCTTATTCTTAGTCTAAAAGTCTAACTTCCAAATTTCTTTAATACAATGTTGAAAGACATACAATCAAAATACCAACCAAGATACAGATACAACCAAGTAAAAATCACCGTTCTTTCGTTGGCACCAAGCTGAATTGTGGACTCCGATTCCTCTAACTTCCTGATCAGCTGACTACTGTTCAGGGGTTCAAGAGTTGCCTCTTCTTGACAGCTTCCTTCTCTTTGGTGAAAGAACAGGCTCTTGCTGGGCATGGGAAGAAACCATGGGGCAACAAAAGCTGTGCAGGAAGACACCAGTGTGATGATACCCAGGTAAAAGAGACGCACCTGGCCTACAGACACGAGAATCTGTCCAGTTAGTGAGCCAATGGCCGAGCCCAACAGTGTGACACTGCGACAAAAACCAGTGACCTTCTGATAATGAGATGGCTCCACCACACTGTAAATGTAGGAATAGTAGGCTACTTCAGTGGCAGTAGCTAGACCAAAAAAGAACTCCAGTAACTGCATTACAGGCACACTCTGGACCTTTATGAGCAAGGCATAGGTCACTATGAAGCTGGCTGCCTGGATAATTAGTACAGGTTTGTAGCGGAGGTAATCTGTGGCCAGGAAAACAGGAAACAACAGGACAAGGTAGGAATACGTCCAGAATGGGTAGATCTCATTTACAACCTGTGATCAGAGTTAGAAACACACATCTCAGGTACAGAACATCACTTTGCCACCTACAATTGCCTTTTTTTTTTTTTTTTCCAAAAGGCTGCTTACCATTTTTACATTTTATGCTTTTAGCCTGGTGCTTTAATGCAAAATAACTTACAATACAGTATCTGCATCTTTTGAACTACAGGTTCATATGACACCTAACCAAACAAACACTCTCATATTGAAGCAGTTAATAAAAATCGTGTGATATAGCTTTACTAATTCAAAAGGAATTTGGAGATTAGACCTCAAGGATTAGACAAGTAGTTGGCAGATTTCCCATACACAGTACTGGACAAAAGTTGAGGCTCACTTACTTATTCTTCATTAATAAAAATATTGTTTTAATATTTCATACGTATTTTTAACATATTTAACAAAACATATCAATGGAATAACTCTGAAGTTATAGTTTTTGAAGAGCTGCCGCATGTGATCAGCTTACATCATTTTATTGTATACTTACATCACCCTGAAGGACTCAACCTTACCTCTGTTTCCGTCAGGTTTTTATCAGGTCCCATCAAAAACGGGGTCAAAAAGGGTTCCAGAGGTCTGTAACTGCAGAAGAATCCATATATGCAAAGCAAAAAGGTAGGATAAAGCCATGGTTGAGACATAACAACTGCTTGCGCCTACTGACCTTGTCACCACTAATGCTAAACATGCATTTTGCAATAACTCGTTGGTTCAGATCACGAGCCAATCGAGAGGACAAGAGGCGCGGAAAAATGACGACAGATTAACAAACCAATGAGAGCGATCTCTCTTGGCCGTTTCTGATTTCCAACAACGCAAAGAACGGACTTGCGTTCTCGTCTTGCCAGGCAACCTCTGGCAAGAACGCGAGAACAGAGAAAAGCGTTTTTCAATACCAAGTTCAGACTTCCGTAACTAAGTAGCTGTACTTGCGAGGACGCAATACGGTTATTCTGCAAACAGTACAGCAGAGTACCAGATGCCTTTATTCAGCTCGTCTTGGCAATACATGTCCATGGCAATTCATTTATCGTGTTTTAATGTATTTTTAAAATGAAACGAATTTGATATTAAACAATGCTGCTTCTTTTTTATTTTAAAAATATTAATATGTGGTTAGTGCAACCCCTGCCTACTCTGATCTTTACTGTATTTAAAACAAAATACAATATAATGCAAAGCACAACAATCTATTAAAAATATAAAAGCAGATTAATAAGACGAGCAAAAAGTTCATACATAACTTTATTTTAAAAATATTTATGAAACTTAACTTCGCCCTCAGCTGAAACGATTAATCCTGGAACAAGCTACTGATTTATGAGACCAGAAATTGCCCGTTAGGGCAATTTTATCTCATATTTTATCACCTAAACAACTCTAACTACATTTCGACACAACAACTGTAGTTTTTTCTCAACAGTATTATCCCCAACATTTTGGGATATTAGACTGTCTGAAGTCCACACAAATCATCTCCCGATGCGTCCACGATAAAAGGGGCGAAGCAACAACACATCCTGGGATTTAATGTGAACTTGGCTCTATAGGAAGTTTGAGTTAACTTTACTTGGACAGCGACTGATGACAGCACAAGTAAAGAAGAACGCACATTGAGCAAGGGCCCTTATTATTACCCCAGAGATGAATCTTGCTCCGCCGTCCAGCTCGAAAGGTGGCGGTAATACACCAAACGCTTGTTTGCCAAATCCAGCGAACTCTAGAAGAAGAGCACAGCGTTCGTTTAAAAGGAAATTCACGTCTGTTGTATAGTAACGAGATACATAATATTAGTATTACGTAATCCGATTACAAAAATCACGACTTTTTAATTAAAGTAGGGTTTATTTTATTTATGAATTACGCGATTGCATATTAATCTGGAAACGTAATTTACCGATTCTGTCCGTAAATTTAAAAAGCTGTGTACGACAGAGCCTCGATGAAGATGGAGAGGCGTTCGTCCTTTGAACGCTGGGTGCACAGAAATCACTTTACTTTTAGGGAGACGAGGGGAAGAAACATCACTGTCCAATGCAATCTCTGCCTTCCAACTATTAAACTCTTATCCACTGCAAAGGATACCACGTCTAATCTAAAGAAACACTTGGAGGTACTTTTGCCTGTCTCACCAAAACACCCAGTAACTGGTGTTTGTACCATATATTTGCATGAGATAAAAAGTTAAATCACAATTATTTAATGATCAAGTATCATTTTATCGTTGCACTGTGTCATTTATTTGTGCCATCACATCTTTGAAACTGATAAATAAATACACACGTATATATCGACCACCCATAAGTACACGCGGTTTTGTGTTAAGCGTTTGCGTATTTGAAGTGGCACCTAACTGTACAGGGTCCATTGTGCTAAAGCCCCCACGCTAAGAGGGGCCTATTGGCTGGGGCGAAACATTACAGTGTTTTGCATAGTTATTATAATAGAGATGTAATAGTTATGATACACTGTAATACTTTAGTATACTATAATAACCTATTACTGTTACGACGGGGTCCGTACATGTAAAACATGCTCTTGAGTAAACACTTTATAAAACAGTAAAAAAATAAAAAAAACAGTATTTTATTTTTACGTTAAATACTTCCGTTATAATGTTGACACGAGTCACTGTTAGCACACATCATATGTTTATTCGTATGCTACCAAAGCCTATTGGATAATAATTAATTTAATAGGGGACGAAATAAATATGTCCCGCTGAAAATGCTGTAAATAAATGAAAACACAGGTTTGTACATTGTCTTTATATCGACAAAACATAGAAATTATATTTATGTACATAGAAAAACTAGGTTAACTAAGTGTTTCTCATGAAATAAACGAGAGATTAATATTAGGTGACAGTCATTTATATTTAAATTATGAGAAAGAAAAAAAGTTACATTTTCTTTAAATGCCTAAATGTAAATGCCTAAATGTTAAAGTAATGCATGTAACCATTGTCTTTTATGAACAACTACTAATCAGTTAACAGCTTGTAAACAGTGTTTGTTCTTCATTGCCCATTTATATGCCTTTGTGTCACTCAGTGGCTGACAAAATAGCAGGTTTAAGCACATAAAATGAATAATTGTTCTTGTTTTAATG
The DNA here is from genome assembly GCA_036877625.1 of Ambastaia sidthimunki. Taxonomy (NCBI): domain Eukaryota; kingdom Metazoa; phylum Chordata; class Actinopteri; order Cypriniformes; family Botiidae; genus Ambastaia; species Ambastaia sidthimunki. Next base: position 1,739 of record JAZGTK010018986.1, on the reverse strand, counting down.
CATTCAGTAAGTATTCATTATGTACCCTTAATTTATGTTTTTATATTTCCACCAGAGAAAGCATTCTTTGCAGTATAAGAAACCAAGCAAGGATGAACCAAGCAATTTGGCACGTCAGATTCACGAATTTGGACCATCCAACGCAAAACAGCCTAAGCCGGATCACACTCTGTATACATCACAATCAAAACTGAATGCCCTGGTTTTTAACTTTATTGTGGAGGACGTGCAACCCATTTCAATTCTAGACCAGCCTGGCTTTCAACAGTTGATCGAAGTGTTAAGCAAAGGCAAAAAGGTAATGAGTCGAAAGATGTTTGTTTCCAGGCTTGACGCAGCCTTCGATAAAATGAAGGAGGAGCTAAAAGTGAAACTGGATGCAGTGCATTCACTGTGTACAACAGCTGATATATGGTCAGTTCACAATAGAAGCTATTTTGGAATGACTTGTCACTGGCTTGAGAACAATTTTGACAGAAAGTCTGCTGCTCTTGCGTGTACAAGAATCTATGGCGAACACACTTGTGCAGCAGTTATAGCTAAAATTCAAGAACTCCATTCTTCTTATAACATTGAGAGCAAAGTCCGGGCTACCGTCACTGATAATGGAAGTAATTTTGTCAAAGCTTTCAAAGAGTTGTTACCTCAGGATGAGCGTGAAGTTGAGGAAAATCAGTTTGAGGATTTGGGCAGTATTCTTGGTAAGGGAGAGATGGGTGGAGATTTCTTTCTAAGTTATTTCTTACCACCCCACCAACGGTGTGCTGCTCAAATGCTCAACTTGATTGCCTCAAAGGACCTAGCAGATGCCATCTCAAAGGAACCAATACAGACACTGCACAATAGTTCAACTGCAAAATGTGCAGTAATATGGCACAAGGCCAGTAGCTCTGCTGTAGTTGCTGAAATAGTGGAAAGCATTGCAAATATAAAATTTACTCATCCTTGCCAGACACAGTGGGGATTAGAATATTACTTTGTTCAAAAGATAATATCGCTTCCTGATTCAAAGCTCACACAACTGATTGACTTCTTGGATGTCCCACATTTTGTGCCTGATGAAATGGCCTATCTCAAAGAATATGCAGAGGTTTTTAAACCGGTGGCCTTTGCACTTGATCTTTTGCAGGGAGAACAAAAGTGTTTCCTTGGCATTGTGATACCAACATTGTTAACCCTGAAAAGGAAACTCCAGGAGAACAAGGCAAACACACTGTTTTTTTCCGAGGTCATTGACAACACTGTTAAGGCGATTGACTCTCACTTTAATCAGGTGTTTCACAGTACTGATGCCAGGTTAGCCACAACCACCATGCCACAGTTTAGATTGTGGTGGTTACCAGAAGGCGAAAGGGAATCTCTACGTGCACAGCTTGTTGCTGAGGTGTCACAATTAGACGAAGAGAATGAAGAAGCAGACACTAATGGAGTCTCTGTTCATGAAGATGAATTCTTCTCTTATGGACCTGGAGGTTCTGCAAACAGAGGTGGCAAAAGAGGAGTAGCTGAAGAGGTACAAATGTACCTTGAGGGCACAAACAAAGATCTGCAGTGTCTAAATGAATTTCCAGGTGTGAAAAAACTGTTCATCAAACTCAATACAACTCTGCCCTCAAGTGTCCCGGTAGAACGCTTGTTCAGCCATGGCGGCAATATTCTGTCCCCGCATAAAAATCAACTCACAGATGAACAGTTCGAGCGTGTACTTCTTTTACGCTACAACAGCAAAGTATGCACCA
>JAZGTK010018985.1:0-11596 GCA_036877625.1 Ambastaia sidthimunki | reverse complement strand
ACACACACACACACACACACACACACACACACACCTTTTTCAAGGAATACTTGTAATTAATTATTTTGACATGGCTCCCAGAGGTAGCTTTCATTGTGCTAATAAAATAAACAGAGTATGAATGCATGCTCTGATTGCTTTAGCAATGCAAACTAAGCTGAAAAAGCTGAAAAAAATGAACATTTTGACCTAATTTCATTTTTGGGTTAGGGTTCATCAGCTCTGGCTTCAAATGATGGTGCTTCAGACCCCATTTTAAAACGAAACAGTCCACAAATTACCAACACACAGAAAGAAGTCCATTGTGAACACAGTCGGATTTGCAGCACATCATATAAATGGCCTGTTGCCATCCAGACAGTTGCCACAGTGAGCGTTGCTGGGTTAGAATGATTCACATGAACTGATGAAAGCTTGAAGAGACCATAGAACAAATACCCAGCAATCAACTGAGCTTAACCGATTCTGCTTTTAAAGCTAGAACGAGAGACATTATTTAATCACTATTAAACAATTTTTGCATCTTATTTTTCAGCTTATGTGTCGTCTTCTGAAAGACAAGCAGAACATCTTTTAGAAATAGCACAAACTTGTTTCAGAAAACGTTGACCTCCTCCATGCATAAATACACAAACACGCCGACACGGTCGCTCGCTTCATTAGTTGAACAGGATGCCATGATGCGTTAGAAGAACAAACACCGAGATGTTCCTCGAGACGGAGATCTCAGGGGTCTTTATTTTTACACCAGAAATGATGATTAATATCTGCCAGTCAGCTGTAGGAGTTTGCTTCGTTCTCTCCTGGGAGTTCTAACTCCAGAGACTGTGTTATAAAACCGTGTCAAGGTGGTCTCCTTAAAACCTCTGAACTAAAAATGAAATCCATTGAGGTTACCCAAACAAGTTAAATAGAGCTTTCAAAATGAGAAGTGACTCACGGTATTCAATGCCCAGAACAATGTCTCTGAAGTAGTGACGGGCCTGCTCCTCGCTGAACGGGGTGTCGGTGGGGACCTCCATCACAGGGCTTGTGAATAACAAAGACACAGAATTGCAGCTTTATTGTAAGTTAACTGATGAAGCATTAAATGGTATTACAGACCATGTACACACTGCAGCTAAATGTGGTTGCCACTTCTCTGAATTCACAAATTCAGTGTTTTGAAGCCTTTAGTCTGTTTGTTAGCTTTGAGGTAATCTATATGCTAGTGTTCTTCTAGTGACACGACTAGCTTATTGTCCAATCAAGTACTTCTTCCCTATACCACATATGTCTGACTAGCTAAATTTGTTAATAGATGTGATGTAATCTAAAGGCAGTTTTTCTTTAAACCGGTTCTTTTTTAGGGGGTAACCAACATTCAACAACCAAACTCACTCCTGAGTGACAACTGAATTCAAACTGCATAGTGAGAACAGAACTGAAACAGTTGTCAGCACTGTCAAGAAGCTGATGGTGTGTCTGAGATATGCTTCCTCAGAAGTGGTACTAGCAAGTCACAGGGTAACCCAAACATTACAGTCAGAAAGAGAGTGTGCAGTTTAAAAGCAGAAACTAACAGAACAAAGCACACATCTATGTTGTATTTCTGTACAAAAAATACCAAACTGGAATAAATGGTTGGCAACTTCTGAGCTTACAGCCAGACCACACACAAAAATATAGCGTTAATCATCACAGATTCAGGACTAACTGTATTCTGTACACAAATGGAACAATACATTTAGGGAAACACACACATATTTGAATGCAGTTGTCACTCTCAAAAATCTGTGTGGTGTGTGTGCGTAACCACAGTAATGCAGAAACAGGGAGGACAGAGAATTCTGGGAAGTGACAGGGCTGTACACACAGTGTAGGCAATCCTTTAGAATAAATGAACTCTGAGATTTACATAGAAACCAATCACAAATTCCACTTAAAACAAAACAGGGTCCTCGAAGGCCATTTCATTCATTACCCACAGGCTGCGAATCATGACAGAATGGAAAGGCCAAACATATTCAGCCAGATCTAGTGAAATAAACCATTCTGTAATTATGCAAAGTAAATTCTAATCTGCTCTTTCTGAGGCAGAAGCCCTTAAACACCAGAGATCCTACATTTCCATTCAAAACAAAGGCAGCTAGTTGTTAAAAGTTAAAGCTCAAACAAATTCAAACAAAGTTATAGAATAAGGTCATACAGTAATCTGGAAGACTTTAGAATTTGAAATTTTTTGCAAAGAGAACAACCGACAGAAAGCAAACACAATAAATAATAAGCAACAGAAATAGTATTTAAAAGATTAACTACCCAATTATCTTTATATAAAAAGGAAAAAGTGACTCGATGACAAAGAACTGATCCAGAAACAAAACAGAATAAAAGATTTTTATTAAAGCTGAGTGAGAAAGTGAGAACATAAGCAGTTAATTAATCCCTCTGGAACAAGAGAGAAAACAGGGGGAACCGAGACCAAGTGTCAGTTCTAAATGATAGAAGATATGCAAGACTGGCCTGTTAAGGAGGGATGGAGTGATTAATAGAATGACAGAGGATGGAGGAGAGCAGAGCGAAAGCATCAATTATGCACAATAGAGGTCTAAGTGGACACACAGAACACTCACCCCTTCTGCATCAATTCGAACACTGCAGAGAGGGAAAGAGAAAGAATTATTAAAGCACAATCACAGAGAGAAAAGATATTCTGTTATTGACAAATCCATTTTGGCTTAAAGCAAAAGTGTAATTTTTTTTTTACTTTTACAATTAGCAGATGCTTTTAATTAAAGCGACTTACAATGTGAGGCAAACAAAGAAGCGATAAATCATAAGACGACAATAAACATCAGCCATACGTAGTTACCATTTTACCCCAATTTTAACATAGAATTTACCAAATAATGGCTGACCATGTCTGTGAAGCTCATAAAAGGACATAAAAAAAACATAAAAAAGTGGTCCAGTGACTCTGTATATAAAGCGCTTCTTGTTCTGTTTTGAAACCTGACAGATGTGGTGACCATGAACTGCCACTGTATGGAAAACAGGAGCGTTTCATTTCTCCTTTTGTTATGTACAGAAAAGAGCACATGGGTGAGCACAACGTGAAGGCGAGTTAAAAAGATTTTTGGGTGAATGGTTCTTTTAAGGCAACAAATGGGTATGACATCACAACACTTTGTGAAACCGTAGCAAATGCTGAACTAGAGTCCTCACATGCCTCATCTGACCCACACTCAGTCAGAATGAACTCTTTTCACATGCAAGTATGATGTCTGCTTTTATTCACACCATTGCTCAGGAGTGTGAAGCCATTCACAATTGTGTGGCAGTCCATCAAGCACCAGCAGCAAACACCTTATATTCATTTCTGCAGTATGAGTCAGATCAACCACCCAGCCTTACATATGACAAGCCACACAATCTCACTTCAGCCCATTAGGGAGAAAGACTGAACTGTTTGATCCGAGATATGTCTGCTTTTTATTAAAAAGTTTGTAATGGTAGTCCATTCCAAGTTTTTGGTTTTCATCAAGTTTTTGGCTCACTGCGTGATCAGTATAAAGGTGCATTCAAGCTCTCAGCGATTTGCAGAGACCAAGCAACCAGACGTAGCAACTTTTTGCAATTAAATCTTTGTCTGTAAGAAAGCACTGTTACGACATGGAAATACATGGATAGTAGGAGGAATGAGTGTCTTGGAATGAATATGGGCAGCTCTGATACAATGACAACTGATAAAGTGTGTGCTTTACCAAAACACCACACACTAAATCCTTCACAAATATATCTTGATCGATCGTTGGATAGATGGATGGATATATATAACAGCAAAAATAACGTACCCATGTGAAGATTGTCCTCTGCTGGGTCGTCAAGCACCTGAAATAGAAACTTTATTACAAACGCCACCTGCTACACCCACAGTTTGACACTATACAACCTCAAAAACTCTTGATGTCTGTGAAATTATTATGGCACTTATGAGGACACATCATACGGGATATTAATATTATTTAATATTACAGGTAACAGTTAATTCGGGTCCTCTAATCTAATCCTACACATATTGTAATTGTGTGTAACAGAACAGGGAAGTCTTTGGGGATGATATTTCACCCTGAAACAAGTTGGACCTCAAGGACATAATATACATGAACAGGTGAAATCAGATTAAACAACATAATGCAATATGAGCTGACTGAGAGATGTGATTATGTATTTTTCATCAGGTGCATCTCACCCTTAACTCCCAGCTAAGCTCAGTTTCTGCATTCTTCCAAATGACCACACACTCCTCATAACTATAGCTCAGACAGCAGTAGGTGGACCTGGGTGATGATTGGACTGTAGGAGGTTCTCTGTCTCACTTTGTAAGTTTTCTTTAAACATTTTTCAGGCTCTGATTTGATTTCTCCCTCGTTCTCTCTCAACCCTTTTTCTAATTTTGCTGACGTCCGTGGGTGCAGTTGTGATTGAAGAGCACTCAGACAGAACCACAGGGGGAGAGAAGAAAAAGCTTTTCTTCTTCTTCCATTCCACCTTCCTTTTCTCGCCCTGAAATCGATCGTGCTCCTCTCTGAATCATATTCTTTTTTGAGCGATTCTCACAAATTTATTCCCGGATTATTTTCATTGCTTTTATTTTGCCGATTTTATTTTTCTGTTTTCCACAAAACACATAATAACACATGACTAGTCAATCTTATTGAGTGGTTAGTGAATCTAATTCTCTCTGTTCACTTGTTCAATATGTTTAACTGTATTTCTCATTGTGATCTGAGGTTTACATATGACTGAACCTAAGATCCAGCCTGACTGAGAACTTTTACACATGAGAAAAAAAGAACTACTTCCTACCTCAACCAGTTTAACAATATTAAGGTGATCCAGTTTTTTCAGGATGGCTATCTCCTGGTAAACTCTTTCCAGAGGACCAAGCACTTTGGGCTGTTCTCCCTGGGCTGCTTTAGGACCTCGTGGTGGAGGGCGGCCTGCGCAGTAAGTCCAAGAACAATTGTAAAATGAAAACAGGAACATAGGAAGACGTTTTATTGAAAGGTTGAATTCTTGAACTGGTTTAGAAGATTACCTCAACATCTATCCAAAAGACAACACACACATCTGTGTGTACATCTGCTCTGCATAACATCTACATAAATTTGTTTACAAATCAGTTTCAACTACACTTAAAAAGCTATACGTACGTGGAAAGCCGTACTGTTTCATCAGCTTCTTTTTAGACACAACCTTCATTGCCTGCAAAACAAGACACAGAGGCAATGAAAAAGGATCTTTCATGTGTTTTGTTTATCTTTGGCTGTGTAAGCCTTTAAAGTGGGTGATACAAAGTGGGAGACTTTTTTCCATTTACATACTAATCAACACTTTCAGAGAGCTCAATCAGTTGCAATGTTCTTATTTGCTCCTGGCCTTGATGGGACACTTCAGTTTCCTGTGTAGGTGATTGCTAGTCAAGTTAAAACTAAGTTGAAGAAGCAAGCAGAATCAAAGTTAATTCATTTACCAGTTTACTAGAGAACAAAAAACACACTTTGCACATTACAAATACTGATTCAAATACTAAATCTGGTCTATTAAAACTAGACAACTCATCCATACACATACAAAATAGAATCAGTGTTTTATTGCGAATTTTATTCTCAAACAGTGACTTGTCTATCAGAGTAAAACGCACAGGATGTAAATTTAGAGTCTTATATAACATGGGATGTGCTCTTTCTCTGAATCTCTGCCACTCTGCTCATTATAGTGATAGAATGGCTATGTAACAGTCTGACACCTGTGGAAAACATGAGGTTTCATAATGAGTGCGTGGCAGAACATTTCAAAATCCATCCCTTAGTTTTCCAAGAAGACACAATTTCACATTTTGTCAAGCAAAGCGGAACTTGTAATCACGTGACCTTCCCGGGGTCTTTTTTTCCCTAAATGTGTCACACTATAAGAATGCCGCAATCTTCCAACATAGCTAATATTTAAAAAACAATGATGGAAAAACCCATTTTATCCTTCTTTTCTCAAGGTCAGCTGGAGGAGGCCAAGCCGCATGGCTGATGAGTCTAAATAACTGGTGAAGAGGAAAGCATGAACGTTTTATAAATGTCAGAGGTAACAGCGAAGAAACAAAACTGATGTAGAATGCTGTAGGAACTGAGAGAACTCAAGTGTCAATGTGACCGGGGATTAGACGAATAGATCAGCTAATATGTACACAAACACAGAATGCTAACACTACTGAATGCTACTGCTAATATTAGCTGAAACAATTCTGAATTATAATTTATACAGATATGAATTGCACAGCTAAACAACTGAGCAAGTATTAACGTTTTAAAGAAGAAAACATCATTTACAAATGCTGTTGGCACTTTACTAGACATTTCAAAATCAATTGGGGCTCTCAAACATTCATGTCATGACAACAATTCTGTAGTTTGCTGGATGACAGGAGCGACACGTCATTCCTCACTTTCTCTTTAATATACAATCCTATATAATATAACAGAATAATGGAATACCTCTGAGACATCCTATGAAATACAGCACGTTAAAATTTAAAAACTCACTTGCTACAGCAGGACCTATATTGGAAAATGCCTTTTTTAAACTTTGTTGGAATGATGGACAAGAATGGAACTTGACTAAATGGGTTCTGATAATTTACTCTCATTGAAAGAGAGAGCGAGAGAGCGAGAGAGAGAGAGAAGGGGGGGGACTGGTTTGTAGCTCATGTCCCTAATTTGCTCTTAGCTAAAAGAAATAACCTCTGGCCTTCTGCTGTTGAAAGCCCATTTTCTTCAAGGTTATGCTTTCAGCTGGGCCTTTCTGCCGTTGGGAGAAATGGCAGTTTGAGTGCCTGTGGGCTTTTTGTCTGGTTGGAGGAGTCTGACCAATCACATGACTGCTCTCATTACCAAAGTGCATCTACCGAACAACCAAATTAAAAATTGCAGTACATAAAATACATTTAGATTGTGTGTTTTAGTTCTTGCTTGACAAACGGCTAAACTTTCTGACCCTGTCTGCATGCTTTACAGAACATTTTGAGTATGGTCAATAATTAATTTATGATTAAGATGTCTAAGATGATAATGAGAAATCTTTATAAATCACTTTTAAAATATGTCATAAATCTAAAATGTATAAAAGTTTTTTACAAAAAAGTAATTCTTTAAGTATGAAGTGCATTTTAATGTACTTTATACATTAAATAACTTTATACATTTGTCCAAAAAATGTTATTCTTGTCATTGACAATCACATGAGCTGCTCAACTTCATAATACAGCAGTTAGGAGTTCTGTGTATGTTGGTGTATGTGTGTATTTTCAGGAGCTAAAATGAACTATGAAATTAAAGCACATTCCTACCATCACTGTTACATCACAATCCTCCTCCATCTGTTCTCATTTTCATTAGCATCTCTCCTGCTCTCTCCTCTTTCATGCCTCTTCCCTCTCTCCCTTTTTTTAGCGACATTGCTTTTAACCTGTACTTTGCCTTCTGTTTCAACATCCTGTTTTAACATCCTGTGCACTCTTTTCTCTGTTCTGTTCATCTTGTTGGAACATTTTAAGCCTCCCCACCTCACCCCATATGCTCCGCCGATGTGAAGATCATGTGACCACAACAATCACAATATACAACAACATGCAACGTTCCAGATTAAAACTAAAGTTTTGAATTTTTGCGCCACTATCATAAACAAATGGATGTGCAACAATTACGATCCAACAGGTTTCCTAAACACACCAACCTCCTATTGGTCGAGCAGATTTATTAGACGTAATAGAGTAAATTATTAGAGGTTTTGTAACCACCTCTGTCACTGTCTAATTTAGGATCTCAACATACATTGTTGATTATTTCTTATATCATTCATTTTACCTGTTGATTATATTGTGGTATAATCCATTACCTTGATATAAAATTACAACAATATAACAGTTTGGTCATACCGCCCACCCCAGTCTATCTTTGCTATGTTTTCTTTTACTATAAAGCTCTGCATTGATGATCACACAATACTGTTCTAGCCAGTAGTTAGTAACAAGGACACTTGAATTTCAAAAAGTTACAAGTACTTACATAATATTTGTCTTCATCCTCATTGTATGCCAGCTTGACAACCCCATACGAGCCCTTTAAGATAAAAGTATTAAAGAAAAAGATTAACGGTATAGTGAGGTGAGTCAGACTGCTCAGGGTCAGTAAAGGTCTGTTATTGGATGACTCCTGGCTGTGCAAGTCAATCAATCAAAAGAGCTAAATAGCTTTGAGTTCTCTTACTCTAGAATGTACATTGATTGCACCAGTCTGAAGAACACAGTATTTCTGAGTGATTTGGTCTAAAGGTTTTGATATTTCTCTGTTCTAGTAGACAGGAGATGTAGGACTGGTACCAAAACAATCACAGTGTGAATTGACTTGGCACTTGGGATTTTGGTCTTCTGTACATGCATGTGTCAATTAAAACAACACAGTATAGAAGTGATGTACTGTAAGCGGACTTACCTTTCCAATTTCACTCTTTAACTTATATTGGTTTAGCTGGATGCAGTCCTGATATTGAGAAAGAGGGACAGAGAAAAAGAGACCGAGAAACAAATTAATTCCCAACTGCACACATATTATAATTACTCACATGTCACATGACATCCAACACATGGCAAATTGTAAGACTTATCATAATGATACAAAGACTAAAATATACAAACTTTTTATAAATACAACCGATCCATGTACACATACATGCAAATATCAATAAATTATATGTATCACTGTGTAGCAGCATGACTTGTCTACCAGAAGCTCAAAAGAACACATGTTCTTCACAACATCTCTCTTAACTGGCTGCCAGTTGCCACATTAAATTCAGTTCAGCATTACTGCTTGCATATAACACCGGTTCTGTACTGACATACCTTCACACCCTCCTACACATCTACTACCCATCCAGAACCCTGCGGTCAGCGAATAAGTGATGCTACCTGGTTTAAAGGGCACAAAATCATTTTCCCGCCCATTCACCTCAAAAAATTCTTGCTGGTGGAATGAACTTCCAAACTCTGTTCGGTCAGCTGCATCCCTCGCAACATTCAAGAAACTGCCTCTTCCATGAATACTTGACAGGAATAAGTTATAACTTTAATAATTTAGTTATATATAAAAGTTATAACTTTTTATGCACTTTTCACTTGTTGCCTCCCTATATCACTTTATTGTTTACCTCACCTTGTAAGTCATTTTGGATTTTGTAATGTAAATCTCCTAAAGGTAAATGAAAATCTCTAGTGAACACTATGTAGCTAAAGGTTAATAGTTTGTATGAAAAAGGACTGTGCTATTTTGACTAATACTGTCATACTTTTTCAGGTTACTTACACATAAGAGAAAATGTAGAAATAAAATAGAATATGACTAACAAAGAACGAGACAGAGAGAGAGAGAGAGAGAGAGAGGGCAGAACAGAGAGGAATATTGCTGGCACATGCTCAGTAAATTCTGCACTGCAGTAAACTCACACCTGCACACACACACAGATGGTCCAAACTAACCAAAAGTGAGCAGAAAATGAACCTTACTGCTCATCTGTCACGTGACCTGTAAGATTCCATTATTGCTTATAGATGGCACTAGACGCAACCAGTCCACATGAGATCCTTTCAATTGTTAAGAAGCCACCCACTGCTTCAGTTGTAAATCTTAACAGTATAAAGGAACAATTAAATTATCAATTTTCTGAAATGTCTCCAAACATGTTTCACAAAAGGTCAAAAATGCTGTTCCTTACACTGGCACTAAAATATTGCATTCTGTGCATATTTCGTTTCATACTGATTCCATAAAGAGGCTATGACCTATTGAGATGTTTTGTGCTTCCCTATGACAGCACTGAATTTCTGACTGTTTTGTGTCTGAGTCATGAGAGTTGAATGTATACAGTGAGCTCTGAGAGAAATCAGCCATAACCTCCATTTGAAAACTGATATGGCTTCAAATTGAGTTGCCGTTCCGGTCAACCGCCGGATAACGCTATTGTGTAGCTTCCGCCGTCTGGTAATGCTTCAACGAGATTTCGCCCCTATAACTTACACAACACAAGCGCTACATACTGTATGAATGGATCACAAAGTCAAATCACATCTGAGCCCTGTCACAACAAATAAAAGCACACGTTTGCTTCCTGTGAAGGCAGAGATGCCTCCTGGGGACAATGAGAAGTGAAGGATTGCACACAGAGAAGATGAATGAGGGCGAGAGGACACAAAAAAGAAAGTTTGAATGACAGAGCTGAATTTTAGAACGGTTTCTGAAACTATTCTGTGAGGAAAATAAATCTCTTAAGTGTGACAGCTGAGGATTAGAGCGAAGACTAATTTTTCACTTTGGTCCTGATCCAGGTTTGGTCTTTTTTCTGTATAAACCCGGATTATGCTGGATAATCTTAGGTTTAAGTAAGATACAGTATAACCATATTGTGTTTTCAAATGTTATACCCCGATAGTATCTTAGATTGTGGGGTGTAAGTGGTGTGTGATGTAATGTACATTGGGATTTAAAGCTGCAATCTTTGAGTTTGTTGGGGTAAAAATTCGAAAAAAAAATTCGGCTTTCGGGCAAGTACATAACAGATCAGTGTTCAACACAATCTTCTTACCTTACCCTTATTTACAATAGTTTGCAATATTGATTTATAATTTGGGATTTCAGGTCTTATTGTGTAATAACTTATTATTAAAATGCATAATGAAAAGTATGTAAAGTGACCTGTAATGTTATGTTTCAAACAGAGGTGGCGGTAGAGAAAGTGTGAAAGTTACAGACTGCAGCTTAAAAGAATTTTCTACAATTTTCCTAATTTAGGAAGTCATAAGGATTTGGGGATCAAATACAAATACAAAAAGCATTTTGTTTGCATTCCAAGAAATAAAATTTAACCTATTAATTTAACCTAAAAAATAAAAATTTAACAAATGTATTTATTTTATTAGTGATCTAGAAATAGTGCAGAATCCTTGATATTTATTTTTTCCATAATAAATTTGTTTGTTTAAACATTTTGTTAATTTCCCTGTATGTGTGCATGTATTTGTGCATGTATTTGTATTAGTGTGCATAATTGTGGAAGTACAGAGTGCATGTATTATTTTATAGAAAAGCAGCAGTGCATTGTGGCAACAATTGAGACAGAGAAAGTGCAAACGTAAAGAGACAGTAAAAGCAAAAGTGAGAGTGGAAAAGCAAAATTCAGCTATGTGGAACCTGACAGTCATTTAGTGTGATTGTTCCGTGTTTCCTAACCACCAGCTGCACACAAAACTGTCACAGTGACACTGTCCTCACTCGTAGAGGGAACAGTCTATGACAGATGTCTGAGAAAAAAAACAAGAGACGGAGCCTCAGTTAGTGTTGCAAGTCTGAGAATACAGCAGATTTAGTTGAAGCCACTGACAGCAAGAAAGTGAGACAGTGACAGAGCAGAATGAGGAAGAGAGAATGAGGTAGACATGAGGAAGAAAGAGAGAGGTTGACGACAAACAGGTAAATGACCAGAATAAAAGTTTCATTGTGGGAACTGGGCA
>JAZGTK010018984.1:0-11596 GCA_036877625.1 Ambastaia sidthimunki | reverse complement strand
CAATGATGACAGAGCTCATTTACATATTGTTATCATACACTTACAGCAACACAAATTGCTTGTTTAATACTAAAGGTCAGAGAGTGTGTAAAACTTAATTGTGTTGGTCCAAGACACAAAAGTGTAGAATATGATTCATTTAAGCTGTAGTGTTAAATTTAACTGGGTACTACTAATGGTGTTGTCATTATTATTGTGTGTGTGTGTGTGTACAATGTCTTACATTACATCCCTGTAAGCGTCAGGAGACAAAAGCCCATCACAGACAAACATTGTGTACGGACACACACACTTCATTTTAATGAAAGAAGGAGAGGAGCTTGGCCTCTAAGTACACATACTTACACACACTCACATTATAATGGCCGTCTCCGGGTGCCATGGCAACGAGCATCCCAAGTGCATCCACCTCCTCCTCCAAAATCCAGCCCAATGCCTGCATTCTCTCTCTCTCTCTCTCACTCGCTCGCTCGCTCAGACAATCACACACCCACATTTTCAGACACTGAAGTATGCACAAGCCATGCCCGGACATCTGAAAGCACATTAAGTGTCATTTTCCCCCTAAGCATTAGGCATGGTAAAAAGACACGGTAAATTGCAAGCCTACACTCTCTTTGTCAGAGAGAAAGAGAGAGAGAGAGATAAAGAAAGAGAGAGAGAGAGAGAGAGTCTGAGTCAAAAGCAAGTGACAAGCTGAATGAACGTGGTGTGAAAGTAAAAATAACAGCCCACAGGAAAATACAGTAAAATACAGTAAAATATATTACTGTAGTTTGTTTGAACTGTTGTAGTTTCTGTTTGTGAGTCAGGCTGGAAACAAGCATTTTTTTGTGCTTGACTGGATTCAGATAAGTACAAAAGTGAGAGAATTTGTGTCTTGAACATGAATATTAGTGACTTGAATGATTTACTTATGTCTGTCTGTTCAACTGATCTGGAATCAGAAGTCACTGTGTGAAACTGGTAGGACACACATGGTAGATGGAACAGTATCAAGCTGGTGTTCAGGACCAAGGACAGCAGCTGAAGTCAGTTCCACAGCAGTGCTGATGTAACCTTCATCAAGATAAAATGAGTGTCGAAATGAATCACATTTTTGAATCACATTTTTAAAGCTGCAGTCTATAACGTTTGACTCTCTGTCGCCATCTCTGTTTAAAACATTACATTGCAGGTTACTTCACATACTTTATTTACGTATGTTAAAGTCAAATGAAGTCACATTGACATCACCTTTGAAATCCAATCCAATGTTTGAAATATAAATCATAATTTTAAACTCAAGGCAAGGTGTGTTTTTAACACTGATCAGTTATGTACTTGCTCAATAATCGCTTTTTGTTATAGATTGCAGCTTTAAAGGTTTATTTTAAGGTAACTATTCCTTTAATTTTAATATTTTTTTATTATTTTTATAAATTTATTATGAGACAGTTAGCTGCAATGATTGTTGCTAACAATGAACCTCAAGGAACACACACACTTGTATTTCCTGAATGTATCGTAAGTTGCATCTTTCCAAACCCGGTTAATTCAGAACTAACTACCCTCCTCTCTCTCACACAGGTGTTCACAAAGAGATCGTTGCGAGCGAGCGAACGAGCCGTACCGATTCGCTGCCACGCTGAGCCAGTGTGTGAAAGCCACGGTGTATCCGGACAGCATCGCCGTCTCTGAACCCAGCGTACCGGTGAGACGCCTGCCACCTTTTCACAGCCGCTTGTACTTCCTACTCCAGAAAACACAAATACATTCACAACCCTGAGTTGATATTGACTCTAATACTAGAAGCAAAGTGGACAGTGTATAGTTGACAAATTTGAACCTGCAGCACTTATTGGTTTGAGTTAAAAAAATCAGTGTACATAGTAATATAAGAAAGTGGAAATTGTTTGAACTTTTTAATTTGTTAAAATGCAAATGTTTAGATATAAATGATTTAAAGTTAAAATAACATCCAGCAAAGTAAAAATGAATTAGTTTTTAGTGTGGCGCGTGGACGAGCAGTTTTGGGTTTGTTGAGTTATGTGGGCGGCTGGAAGACAGAGATCTCGGAGGCTTTGGGTGAGGTACGTGTGTGGGTGAGATACCATTAAGTTTGTGGGCCAATGTAGGAGTTGTGTTCAAAAAGGCTGAGGCTACATCTTTTCCTATAGACATTGTTTGGACAGTTTTTCCCCTCTGGATAGTTTTATCTTGTGTAAGCGTAACCCATAACCACATACAGTAACAAACATTATAAAGTTTTCATCTGGCTTATATTTCAGTACACTGTAAAAGTGATGCATTGAACAGATTAAGAAATAAACAGTTTGCATGGCATTTGTTTTGCTGAATACATTTGCATAATTATATATTCAGCAACAACAAAATAAATAAACCTGGCTAATAGTCATACAAGGCAGGCATATTAAATATTCATGCCCCGGTGCATGCTGGGAAGACACTTTTTCAGTGTATAGTTGACAAATTTGAACCTGCAGCACTTATTGGTTTGAGTTGGTTTGAGAAAAACAGTGTATATAGTAATAGTAGAACGTGGAAATTGTTCGAATTTTTAAATGAGTTAAAATGCAAATATTTTAAATAAGTTAAAACAAATGAATAAATCCAGTTATAACACGAGTTAAAATAACACTCGTCCTCATACACGAGTTATTTTGTGTGCATAATGTACAGTGTAGGCAGTATTCACACACATCCTGCGTAACAAATTCTGATGTCCAGATAATTGAGTCCCTGTATTACAGCTACAGGATTAAGATAATAAGACTGCCGGCTCTAAATTGGATGTTTCTGTCACGCTGTAGTGCTCGACAACATGACAGTAGGGTCACTGTCGCCCGGCGCATCGCGCGGTGAAGGGAAACTATCACCATGACAACAAAGCTTGTCCACACCGTGCTGGGGAGCATGAAAAGCAGCGAAAACAATCAAGTTTCCTTTATTAGAAATGCTCGCAACAATTAGCCTTCTCCACACGGCGCCAGTCGCAACGAGAAAACACCCACCACATCGCAGGCGAGCTTCAACGCGCGATGAAAGGAGCAAAGACAAAACATAGCAACTCCACTTACGCCTCAATAATGTTGTTATGGGCAGACAACGCTTCGTTGACAGAACTAACCACAAACAATGCCTCTCCTCTGTCTGCCTACAGTTAATACCAAGAACGCTAATTAGCGATTTCTCTAGCCGTCAGTCGTAGCAAACCAATTTGCCAGCCTAAAGAAACATCTGTGTGGTTTTGGCTTAATTAGACTCTATAGACATTCCTCAGAGCGGGAAATTCAATGGAAAGACCAAAGAAAGTCAAAAAGATGGAAAGAATTCGGATTCTGTGCCTCATTTAGAAGGTGTGAATTTCAAAATCAGATCCTCAGATGAGTAAACTCTCAGCACGGGCAGCAGCCGTTGAGAACGAAAAGTAAAAATGAAACGTTAGCTTTGAGATCTTTACAAATGCCACAGAAATAATTATGTCCTTCTGTAGTGGCTGAGGGGCCAGCTTGCACTTTCCTCCAGCCATGTGAATTGTGGGTATTTATAGCCTGTGAGCTTTTGTCCTATGTGTCATCAGTCCCTCAGAGAATGACTTCAGACGAGCTTCAACTTCAGTGTGTGACTTGAGAAGATCTTTGAGGTGTAAAATGAAGGAGATGTAGTTCAAAGAAAGAGCAGAACGGGTCATTACCGGTCCAGTTGTGGAGCAGAAGGCATCTTTATATGGTTAAGTTTGTAATGATGGCTTGAGTTTATGCTGTGGTGGGACCACCTGCTGTGTGTTATCCAAGGAACTTTGCCCATATATGGAGTTTTTTCCTGGAGTCCTGGCCTAGTGGATCAATCAATTTAATCTATTTCCTGTATTTTGTATTGCTTCTGATTTCTGTATTGCTTTTGTATTGCTTCTAGACAAGGCAATACAATTCCAACATATTTTGATTCCTTATGTTTAATGTGTAGTTGTTTAGTTTTTTTTACTAATATATGTTTCCTTCTGCAATTGTTGAATTAAAATACTATAATAATGTGTGTCCACCCTAATACGACATCACCCTTCACACACGATTTGGATGTTGGTCAGCCTCCATTTCTCCAGAAATATGTGTGTGAAACTTTATCTACAGTTACTGATTTTTACATGTGAGAATATCAATACCAAATTATGAGGAAAGATATTGCAATAGTTTGAAATATCATTTTTTACATCATCTCTATTCATATTTAGGTTGATATTTTATATCTAATTCCCTTATTTCAAATTCATTTTTAGATCTAAATTGTAACTTTTTTCTGTCTAGCTGCTGGTGAAAGTGACGGATGTTCCGGATCTTTCTGCCGGAATCACCTGCTCTTTTGGGAACCTGACGGAGGTTGAGGGAAAAGTGGATGGGAATCAGATTCTGTGCACGTCTCCTGCCGCTAAAGATGTTCCTCTCATTCCCACCGATCAGGGTAATCATTCCCATTCCCAGACGCTGAGAAATCTCCTGACAAGCGTAGCTTTCATTCTGCTGTTGATGTATAAACAGGAAGTCTGGAGGACAGACTTCCTGTAGAAAGGATTTTTTTTAATAAAGTAACTGCAGCCACAAAATATAAAATCTGTTTGTATATTTTTATGTATTTTATAGCGATGGTAAATGTTCATTTTGCATATGTAAATAAACTAGCTTATTGGTTTACCATTGTGTCCCATTCCTAACGTATTTTAAATTCCAAAACACTCCTTATAATATGTATTATTCTCAGCCCTAATTGTTTACTGTCCCTGGATTTTTCTTACCTTGTTTGGCTTCATCTACTCAACTTTTCCAATCTGTTTCGTGTGCTCTATCAAGTGCCCTCTCTCTTCCTGTGTTTTTTCTTTATCAACCTGTTCCCCTATGAGAGGTGGTCTCTATTTTCTGCTATAGATGTTCTGTTAATAGACTCTCCCTAGTGTACCCCACAGCCGTGCTTCCTAATGAGGGCTTCATTCGTGTGGGCCGCCCCCTCTCACACTCAATGATCCCACCGGCCACGTGACACGGCTGCTCTAATGAGCAAACGCTGACCCGGGGTCAGCACCAGGGCTGCATGCGTGCTTTCAGACAAAGTAACGCCCATTACAGGTGACAAGCCCTCTGCCCTTTCTCTAGCTGTAATTGCTCCAGAGTTCTTCTGACCTGTGATCAACAGTTCTGAGTCATCTGTGGCTATGAATGTGCTCGGAAGGAAAACTGATCCGGGATCAGAGCTTTGTGTTGGGCTGAATGACGTGATTTGATGTGTATTAAAGCTGCAATAAATAACTTTTTTGGGTTAAAAATAAAGTTTTTAAGGAAGTACATACCAGATCAGTGTTTGCAATAGTATGTTTATAATATTGTTTTATAATTTGAGCTGTTGGGTCTGATTTCCTGTCAGTTTGACTTTATTTGAGTTCAACATATGTATTCTTCAACAAAGTATGTAAAGTAACCTGCAATTTTATGTTTCAAACAGAGATGGCAGTAGAGAGGTGAAAGCTACAAACTGCAGCCAATACTGAATGAAACCAATGTACAACTCAGAATTCTGCTGTCTCGTGGGCGTTGTCTTTTAAGCCAATCACATATGCTGTAAATGTCATGTGACTGATCACTCTGGAGCCGCATGACAGTGAGGTCATTAGCTCTGATTGGGTGCTCGTAAAACACTGGGGTGCTGTTAAAACACTAATGAGGTATTTTTTATACGTTCATTGCTTGCCAACAACAAGCAATGTCAGAATACATGGCTATTTTTAATGCCAGTTCATTGAAATGCTTTTTGCAGCCAGATGGTGTGTTTACAACATCTATCAGCAGGGTTTAACTGGACTCACTAACCAGCCAAACTTGACTCCAGACCAAATGTTGAAGTCAATGTCAAACTGATGATGTAAGCAAATCTAACTACAAAAGCAACATTTAAGTATTTGGTTTGTTGACAGTTTGTATGAAAGATTGGAGTTACTTTGTTCCCTACAGTGGAAGTCTTTTAGTTTTAAAAGCTCACGTTTTTGTGGATTTCCATGCCAAATTCCTACATGTGCTTCCGTCTAACCTCCTTTCAGAAGCAGATGGCTGTATATGCAGCAGAAGTTGGTTGTGATCATCTAATTCACAAAAATCCCCTCACAACCCCACGGTAAATGACAGCTTTGTTTACCCACAACCCCCACATTCGTGCCTGGGAATCTTATCCAATCAGTGGCCTCCCTCAGGTAAATGTCACATAATCCCCAGATGCTTTATATTTGCCTGCCTGCCTCCCAACTGGAGCGCTTGAGCATCGATCTTGTGTGGAAATACTCGTGGAAGTACGTGCATTGATTGAACCTGTAGCCGCGGTGGGTGTGTCCGTTCTGATTCCAGTTTATTGTCAATAACCGTGAGAAACTAAGACTGGACGTTTGGGAGTCGCCTGCCAGTTATTGTCCTTGGTGTACACGTTGAAAAAAAGGCTAAAATGTTTCAAAATGCCAACTTTTCTGTCCAGTCATCCGTGTTATTGTGACAAAAGTGAGCCGCAGTAACAGGTGTAAGGAAAGGTTGCGCGTTTGAGGTCACGGCTGATTCCCACACGCTACATGCTTAGCTGATTCAATGTGTGTTTGAGGCAAAGTTTGTGTGTTGTTTTAAGTGCGGCGTGCGGCCGCTTATCGCACCCGAGCGTTCATACTTTGCGTCGCCACCCTGTCAAATGCGATTGGTGTGGCTGTCATTCCTCAACGCTGTCAGATGCGCCTCTGTCGTTACGACAGCGATGCAGCCCGTGGGCCTGTTCCACATTAACAGCAGGGCTCAGCTGTGTTCTGTTACAATATTGCGTCTTCACAAAAACCTGAAATATGCTCGCATTCGTTTGGATGCCACGCACTGCAAAGCTGCTTGGGGCTACGCTCGACTGCAAGACTGCGGTGCGAGAAATGCCAAATGTTAATCAGAAGACAGCTTGAGTATGAGGAAAACTGAAGAGGGTGACAAACAAAACTGTGTTGAAGCACAACAGAATGGAGTGTGACACAAATCTGTCTCTCTTTCAGACTGGTCTGGTGTAGAGCTCAAACTGAACTCAAAGGAAACGGGTCAGATGCTGATTAGCACAGAGGTGAAGTTCTACAACTGCAGTGTGCACCAGCTGTAAGTATGTGCTTACATCTCCCTTTATCTCCATACAGAACAAAAAATCACAAGCTCTCAAATGTTTCTCCCTGACAACAAGATTAAATGAAGTCACTGATTTCACCCTACCTAGCTAACAGAGAACATTCTCAGAACATTGACTAACAACATAATGGAAAACATTCTTGCAACCTAAAATTGTAAGCTGGTTAGTTATCTCGTGTGCATGTCAAGAGTTTCAGAAAAGATCTCAGAATAGATTTGTTACAACACTAAAGTCTCCTGAAGTCAGAAATTAAATCTTGACCACTTTTTAAGACCCAAATATTAAGCTGTTCTATTTGCTTAAATTGTATAGCTCTGTTTTTCCTGTGCATGTGAACCGTTGTCTCAATTGTATTTCTTTGAATGAATTTTAATTCTTAAATTATAATGCTAGTGTCCTGTGCTTTGAGAAAGCAGTCTGAACAGTATGTTTACTGTTGTTCGTTGTTTATTCTAAAGTATTCAGATATTGAAGTCTATATGCGATGCATTTTTCTGTCTACCCGGGGGCATGTTATTGTGTGATCAAACTCTTTGTTAAGCGTTGTGACTACACAGGAAGCCCTGCTGATGTATTTCTCTGAGAGCGAGTGCATTGTGTCGCCCGCTCAGCCAGTCTTCTCATCACGCTGTGAATATTTCAGACGTGTTATGCAATACGCAAAACTGTGAATGTTTTGGGCCCAGCAGGTTTTGATAATATTCAAAGAGTTTGTTATCACGGCTGTGTTTGGCTCTGTACGCGATCCTCACAGCTCGGCAGGCCCGAACCCTTCGATTGGTTTTGCAGCTCTTTTTCTCCGCCTTCCTCCCAGGCTGCGTTTTGCCGTGCGGAGCCCTCGCAGCTATAAAAAGCCTCCATTACGGCAAATAGCGACTGATTGCCTGACATTTCTGGAGTGTGGGACTGTGTCTGAATTGCTGAATCTAAGTGTTCTGTGGGTTTGTGCTGTGGCTGGAGGCATCGCTGGCTATCACTTTAATTTGACTTCATCTGCTGTGTTGAGGGATCAGAGAGGAGAGAGTTGGACTGAAAATCAGTTCACTCCAGGAGGCCAATATTTGTGTCTGAGCGTGTTTTGGTATTTATATTCACAACACATTCTCAAGCTCCCATTTTATATATGTGTGTTTGGGTTTCTCTTGTATATATTCATAGCCTGTGTGTGTGTTTATAACCGCGTCTCATATACGTCTCTAGTATCTTCTGTGGAGAACAGATGCTGTGTGAGGTTGGAGATCACAGTTTTCCGGTAGCTGGAAGCTTCCTAAATGGCACAGGAAGAGGTAGCTTCCGAGGGATCCGATTGGCTGGCACGGATAGGCTCACTGTCCCCTTTTGAAGCCAGTTCCCTCTTTTTCCTACACAAGCATCTGACAGATCTGGAACTAATCAAACAAACATGATGTATCAAATCCCTCTGAACATGAACCAGACCACCCCCCCGCCCCTTGTATGGCAGACCTCACACAGAGTTTAGTTGTGCCAATGCCACAGGGGATTATGGGTAAACTGGTAGCCTGAGGAAGGACGACCCCTCCCTGTGTGGTTTGGTTTATAAGCTCCTCTTCAACTCTTCAACCTGGCTTAGTTTTTGGCAAACTCAGCCTACCCCAAATTTTCTCCCACGCTCTCCTTTTCCTTTAAATGTTGTAAAATTCTTTATTTTATCTGGTGTTTTCATGTGAAACGAAAAGTGATCAAACACACCATGGTATTTTACACAAATCTCACCGTCCAATCAGCTTTGCCCATGTCCAACGGCCCAATGGAGTGCCTGCTCTCATAAATATTTTAGCCTAAACACTTCTGCGTAATTTAACCGGCATCCACAGAACACACATTTTGGACACCAAAGTGCTGTAGAGGTTTATTGACCAAGAATTGCCTCCAACGTTCCTCAGCATCAAACACAAGACATGTTCCTCTTCAAACAGAACAAGTCCTGCTGGTGCTGGCCAGGCTTTGCTTCAGAATTAGAGAAGCTGATGCAAGTGTTTCATTGGATTCAGGAAGTTCTCCTGATCGTGAGCTTTGCTCATCTGCATGTTTATGATGAATAAGTTCACTGCTGCTGTCTCATTCCACAGAGACCCTTATATGCAAGCAATAACGTTAATGCAATGTCTAAAAAAATTCAAAATAATCTCTTTAACGTTTTTGTTACTTAATAGAAATGTTGCAGAAAACATTCTTACAACCTTAAATTGTTAGCTGGGAGCAAAATGCTACGGCTACAGTTGAAAAGATCGTGCATAATTACTAGTGTTGATGCGGAGATTGTGTGTGTGTGTGTGTGTGTGTGTGTGTGTGTGTGTAGGTGCTCTTAGGGTTGCATCCCAGTAGAACCAGGTCATCTCTCTCTCGTTCTAACATTGTCCATTTACTTTCTCTCCTTAGATGTCTTTCTTGTGTGACCAGTGCCTTCCGATGCCACTGGTGCAAATATCGAAACCTCTGCACCCATGACCCCTCCAGCTGCTCCTTCCAGGAGGGACGTGTGAACGCTTCAGAGGTACAAACACACACGTCATAACCATCATAACTGTGTGAGGCAGTAGTTCTCTATCTACAAGATCACAAAGCTCTAGATATTAATAGATCCAGAAAAGTGTGTGTGAAGTCGAGGGCCGTCTCGCTGGAGAGCGTGTGTGTGTGCATGCAGGTGTTCAGCTGATCAATGTGCTACATTACACCCTGTCAGGTGGTAAACACACTCGCTCACCCCCTCACAGCGAGCAATTAGCAGTCGATATCCAGAATATTCTATCACAGCACACACAGACTTCCTGCTTGTTCTCACACAGCCATATACACTAATAAACACACACACACTTATGAGGGCAAAAACTCCCTACGGTACAACATCGATCATTGTGTGTGTGTGTGTGTGTGTGTGTATGTGTGTGTATGTGTGTGCGTGTGTGCGTGTGTGCGCGCGTGTGTGTGTGTGTGTGTGTGTGTGTATTTGCATAATAAAGGTTTACTTTTGTGAAAGCATTTACGTGAACAGGTGTGTGTAACCTGGCCATCTTTAGAGAGAGAAAATAGCTGTTACAAGCAATAAAACAAATAATATATTTATAATAAGGTAAATGCAATAACCTTTTTTTAAGGGGGTGGGATTGGACAGGTAACACAATGGAAACACAATAACTCAAACACTTCAAGCTTAAAATGTTTACTGAAGACCAAGCTAACAGGAAATGTTCTCAGAATGTTGTGTTGGCTAGCATAGAAAGTTGTCAAAAATATGACATTGCAGTACTTAACTTTTTAATGTTATATATCATATATCAAAAATGTAATTCTTAAATTGTTATTTGAATGTAATAAAAACTAAAGTGAATACATATACTGAATACAATTCTGTTAATACAACATCAAAACTGGACATTTTAAACGTTCATAGAGCTTTCAAAACAACATTTTTAAGGTTTTTGTTACTTAATGGAAATGTTAGGGAAACATTTTTGTTGTTAGCTGGGGAGACAGACTCACTAGCTGACCTACTAGCACACAACATGAGAACACAGCTTTCAGAGAGCAACAGTTTGACATGCTTTTAAAGAGCATCTGGGGTTTGTTTGTGTGTGAACATGGAAACATCTACACTGCAGGTTTTTAGAAGAGCTTTCAAATTCATCTGTCATGTTCTCCACTGGGACTCTTGGCTGATATTTGTTATAAATGTGCATGTTAGGAGGCGTTTAGGACAATATGTGTGTCTGTGAATCGGACTACCCGTTCACCTCTCGCTCCCGTCACTCCTGCAGGACTGTCCTCAGCTGGTCCGTTCTGAGGAGATTTTGATCCCGGCGGGAGAGGTGAAGCCCATCACACTGAAAGCCCGGAATCTTCCTCAGCCTCAGTCGGGTCAGCGCGGGTACGAGTGTGTGTTACACATACAAGGAGTCAGTCACAGAGTGACGGCGCTCAGGTTCAACAGCTCCAGTGTTCAGTGCCAGAACAGCTCGGTACGTCTCACACAGGTTGTACACAAACGTGAGGAAAACAACAAAAATGTGTAATTAAATTTGTTCAAATATATACAACTAAAATACAACTGTTATTAAGCTTTTCATAGGTTATTTTTCACAAAATAAATAAACACTGTGGCTTTTGTAGTAATTTTTTGAGTATCCTGACCAGCCCAGAATAGTAACATTGACTCAACCAATGGATTGGATAATCTGTAGCTATTGATTTTCTGACCAATGGCAGAGAAGAGGGCGTGTCCTCAAAGCCTGCCATTATATTTGCAGTTTCATTTTAAGCAGACTGTAGTTCCAGAAAAATGCAGTTATAGCGGATGTATCGGTTACCTGTTTTTGTCATGTTGTAATGAACAGAATTGTGAGACAGGTGTGGCTAGTATCTTACTCTGCACACATACACACACTCACTCACACTT
>JAZGTK010018983.1:0-11597 GCA_036877625.1 Ambastaia sidthimunki | reverse complement strand
CCTTGTAATCGTTCATGTCCCCTGACAGTAGCCCCGCGTTGTACGCTGCCGTGCGTGCGTTCACTGCTGCCCTGACTGAACTATCGACCCATGGTTTCTGGTTCTTGTTACTTGTTCAACGTATTCTGGCTCTGAGATCATCCATCTTGTTCTCCAGTGACTGGACGTTGGCGAGCAGAATACTGGGTAGAGGTGGACTGTGTGCTCTAGTCCTTAGTCTGTTGCAAACCCCAGCGCGTTTTCCCCGGTGTTTCTTGTGTCGACGCCTTGGAGGCGCTTCCTCGCGGCTATTGTTCTCACCTGCCGAGCGAAGAATCTCAGGTGGCCACGTTGAATCAACGGATAAAACATCTATAAAAGGGTGAGTGAGCTGGTTTCCGATGTTTAAAAGTGTTCTGCTGTCATAGGTAATCAATGCGGATGTAATGTGCGCGAAAGGTAATAGTAATTGTAAGTAAAAAAATAAATAAAAGCACAGTCTGAACGGAGCGTCTGGGACGGCGACCGAACACGGCAGCGCCATCGTGAGATTTCATCATTCGCCATCATCAAGGAAATTGCTTCCTGAGACTGACAGTCATCAGTCAACCAGTAGTCTTCTTTGTAGGGATGTCTGTCAGCAGTTGGCCCACCTGAAAGTGTTTAAGACAGTATGAAAATCACATTTGTAGTTATTTTTTAACCCCATAATATTTAATCAAAACATTACCCTTAAAAAATAATTTTCAGAGAGAAAAGTATTTATGAAATTAACAAGTTAAAGTTTATCTCTTACCACATTCCAAAAACGATTGAAATGTAAAAGGTTTTAAAGAAAAAATGTATTTCTTGCTGTTTTTGAACTTCATTCTGACAACATTGTTAGATAATTAGACAAACGTAATTGTCCAATTGTAGACAATATATTACAATAACATTGTATTGCTTTAATGGCCCAGTTCTAATTTACCTGTTTATTTTCCTCTTTTTTCTTTGTTCTTGTAAATACTTCCCAGCATTTCAGTAAAGAAAGTGTACATATTACAAAAGCATGCAAATACAGTTGCAACAGGTGTGTTCCGCAGCAGTCAAAGAGGATTCAAACAGTGAATCCTGAATTGAACACCATTATTTTAGACTTAGATGGTAACAAAATATCCGACTAGACCCTGTAACGTTAAATGATGAAAATACCTTGCTATCAGAAACAATTATTGTCTAAACAGGCATAATGCACATCAAAATGGCTTCCAGCAATCCAATTATTGCTCACGTTAACTTAACTCTATACCGAGTCAAGTACATGTGGTGCACAACTGGAGCCGCTTGTCACAATATTTTTGTGGACAAACATTTGATACGCAGTTAGCTAGTTTCACTTGTGTCAATTAACGTTTGTAATCTATATGCTAGCTAACGTTATTTGCTTTTAAGATAACTTAGTTCTCACGTCAATGTGAGAAGAAGATTTCTAATAGTCAAAAAAAAACATTTTAAAACAGTTAAAAAAAACAAAATTTTAAAACAGTTAAAAACAGAGGTGAATATTATAAAAATGAATCCTAAGACTTTGAAACTTTACTAACTTTATCATCCAGCAGAAGTACAGCAGAACCATTTTCTTTTAAACCTAAAGCAATAGCGGTCGATAGCATGATTAACAGTAATGGCGGATAAACAAAACTCTGGAGGAGAGCAGTTAGAGGAGTCACAGGTACTCTGTAATTTTGTTCCCACTCTACTGAAACATTTTACTCTGTACACTCAAAATAGAGCAAAATTAACTATTTTTTAGGAAAAAAATATTAACTCTGGAAAAACAAAAAAAAAGTTATTCAATTTGAGTAAATTTTACTTGGGCAAATTTACTGTGCAGAGAAAAATATTGATTTCAGATCAGGCATAAATCCAGGATGAATTTTCTTGACCATAATGAAGATTCTTGAAGTCCATTGGCAGACTCCTTTTCCAAGCCCTGCAACCATAACACAAACAGGATTCCTTCCCTATTAAAAAGGTTGTATTGTTCTGTGGCAACCACAACTTTTTCATGACTGAAATAAGTAGAACACATGATACAGTAATGATATGGCTAATATCCTAAAAGACAATATACATGACAATATACAAGACTAAATCTTTTAACACCTCACATTAATATCACGCCTCTCTCCCACACACTTGGATTGCTTTATCTGTGTATGACCATTGTTTGTTTGCTGCCTGCCCTGATCATTGCCTGTTTACCGTTCTGCCTGTTTGCTGCCTGCCCCGACCCCTGCCTGTTTCATGTTTATGCTTTTGCCTGCTGTTATTGATATTGTTAATAAAATACCTCTGCAAATGGATTCTGCAAGTGCGTCTGTGTCATCCGCCTTACACCTACAAAGGCCAAACAGACCAATGGGTAAGAGCAAAATTATATTGAAGGCCAAATCATCTTTTAATGTTACCAGCGTTACTCATTGTAAGTTCTCTCACATTAATGCCTCACAGGGGCAGCTCTCTCACTCCTAATGAATGAACCTTAACTGTAACATTATTTCATTCACCTCCATGACGTTTGTCGCATTAAGAAGTTTTAAACGCCTGAAAGAAGTCATGTCTGAATTCTGAGGGCTTTTTTTAGATGAGTAGTGAAGCGTCCTCAAATGATGTTGACAACTGAAATCATGTAAATGAACTCAATGCTGCTATGTTGTTGTTTGTTAATATTTTTCAAGCATCCAGGTGATGGATGCTTGTTTTCTGGAAGGAGGATTTGGAAGGAGATTTGTGATTTCAGTTTGTGTTCACCACTATTCATTACTTTCAGCTATTTTTCAGAAATCAAGAAATTTTTATTTAATTTACCATCATCCATTAGCACAAATGCAGAAATCAATGCTAGACAGTAGTGTTGCCTTGTTTTACAGGTATAATAACTAAGACTGCTCTGGGATAAATACGGCCCCTCATGTGGTGGTTCGGTGCTGTATGCAGTTTTACGTTCAACATCCCCCGCTGGTGGAATGATCTTCCACACTGTTCAGTCTGCCTCATCCCACACCGTATTCAAGAAACTGCTAAAACCCACATATTAACAATAAAAAAACTTGCTAACGATATTTTTCTCCCCTCTACCAACAGGAATCCTAGCAAGCACTGGAGTATTGTATTCTAAGAAAGATTGTATCTATGTACGGCTATACGTATTGTTATCTTGTGATTTTTCGCTTCTTTATTAAGCGTCTGCTAAATGCCTTAATGTAATGTAATTTGTAACTCATACATTGTATTTCCATTTATTTAATACCTTTACTTTATGCCCATGTTTTTATTTCCTTTAACTCATACATTTTATTTCCATTTATTTAATTCCTTTAGTTTATTAGATTTAATCCCCATCTTTTACTTATTATTTGTGTGCTTGGAACCGATAGCTTCCTGATGTCAGGCACAACCCCCAAACATGCCCACACAGACATGCCCAGGAAATGTCCCAGGGAGGATAACAGATTGTAAAAGACTGTAAAAGCTGCTAAACAACAGCTGGTCAAACCATTGAGATTCTGCATGATCGTAAATCCATCTATACATATTCCCCAAACAACATAATCAACAAGGCCTATGAAAGGTACACCATTCCAACTGTGAAACACTGAGGTGAATCACTGATGTTTTGGGGATGTGTGAGCTACAAAGGCACAGGAAATTTGGTCAAAATTAATGGCACAATGAATGCAGTATGTTATCAAAGAATACTGGAGGAAAATGTGCACTCATCAGCCCGGAAGCTGCGCATGGGACATACTTGGACATTCCAACATGACAATGATCCAAAACACAAGGCCAAGTCGACCTGTCATTTGCTACAGCAGAATAAAGTGAAGGTTCTGGAGTGGCCATCTCATTCTTCTGACCTCAATATCATTGAGCCACTCTGGGGAGATCTCAAACGTGCAGTTCATGCAAGACAGCACAAGAATTTACAGGAACTGGAGGCTTTTTGCCAAGAAGAATGGGCAGCTTTACCATCTGAGAAGATAAAGAGCCTCATCCACAACTACCACAAAAGACTTTAAGCTGTCATTGATGTTAAAGGGGGCAATACACAGTATTAAGAACTGGGGTATGTAAACTTTTGATCAGGGTCATTTGGGTATTTTCTTTTGTCATTATGATTTAAAAAGAGTAAACACAGTTGAATGATAATAAATGGCTTCTGTCAAACACTAACTATGAATGAAAGAAAAGTTTGTGTGTTATCATATTTTCTGATAAATGGCCAAGAAATCATGAATTCCGCCAAGGTGTGTAAACATATGAGCACAACTGTAAATCTATCAGCCTGACCACCCGTTTTGCCAGTTGCTTTTTGGACATGGGCTAGCCTCATTCTGACCTCCAATAACAGATGAGACCAGGCCTTCAGGCCTCTGCAAACTGTATGGGGCTGTGAGCGAACTGCAGAACTCTAACCCCGTTGGACTGTTTATTGTTACTGGAGATTTCAATTATGCAAATCTCAAGTCAGGGCTCCCTAATTCCATCAGTATGTGGACTTTGCAACAAGGCGGAAAAACACGCTGGATCTTGTTTACACAAACATCCCCAGCACATACAGGGCGGAGCTCCCCCCCACCTCAACTACTTAGACAACATCTCTGTTATGCTAATTCTGGCATTCAGACCGCTCGTCAGACGATCGAAACCGGTTCTGAAGCAGGTGAAAACCTGGCCGGCAGGAGCCATCTCTGCTCTTCAGGACTGTTTTGAACACACTGACTGGCACATGTTTAGGAAAGCAGCAACTGATGGCGACTCCACTAACTTGGAGGAATATGCGACATCAGTGACCAGCTACATCAGTAAGTGCATTGATGATGTCACCACCTCCAAGACCATCCAAGAGACTCTGCTTTCAGAGCAGGCGACAAAGCGGCCCTAAGAACAGCGAGGGCCAAACTGTCCCGGGCCATCAGAGAGGCAAAGTGCGCACACGCTCAGAGAATCCACAGCCACTTTACGACCAGCAGAGACACGCGGCACATATGGCAGGGCATCCAGACTATCACCAACTACAGGCCAACACCACCTGCCTGTGACAGTGATGCCTCCCTTACAGATGTGCTGAACGACTTCTATGCTTGGTTTGAGGCACAAAACGGTGTAACAGCGAGGAAGACCACCCCTCCCTCCAACAACCAGGTGCTGTGTCTGATGTAAGGAAGACTCTATACAGAGTTAACCCGCGGAAAGCTGCTGGACCAGACAACATTCCTGGTAGGGTGCTCAGAGGATGTGCAGATCAACTGGCAGAGGTTTTCACAGACATCTTTAACATCTCTCTGAGCAGCACCGTAGTTCCAACATGGTTCAAGGCCACCACCATCCTTCCCATGCCAAAGAAGTCTCCAGTGTCCTGCCTCAATTATTACCATCCCGCACCTTTGAGAGGCTCGTCTTGAGGCACATGAAATCCCTGCTGCCCCCCTCACTAGACCCCCTGCAATTCACTTACCGCCCCAACCGCTTAACAGACGACGCCATCAACACCACCCTTCATCTGGCCGTCACCCATCTGGACAATAAAAACACATATGTAAGCATTGACTTTCAACAGCATCATTCCTCAGCACCTGACTGAAAACCTGAACCTGCTGGGCCTGAACACCTCCCTCTGCAACTGGATTCTGGACTTCCTGACTGGGAGACCTCAGTCAGTCCGGATCGGGAACAGCATGTCCAGCACCACCACACTGAGCACTGGGACCCCTTAGGGCTGTGTGCTCAGTCCATTGCTGTTTACTCTGCTGACCCACGACTGTGTAGCAATGCACAGCTCGAACCACATCATTAAGTTCGCCGATGACACGACCGTGGTGGGTGTCCTATCAGCAAGAGCGATGAGTCAGCATACAGAGGAGGTGAAACAGCTAACGGACTGGTGTAGAGCCAACAACCTGTCTCTGAACGTGGACAAAACTAAAGAGATGGTTGTTGACTTCAGAAGAGCACAGAGAGACCACTCTCTTTTAAACATCGGCGGCTGCCATGTGGACATCGTAAAGAGCACCAAATTTCCTGGTGTACACCTGACGGAGAACCTCTTCTGGTCGCTCAGCAGCAGTGCCTGTACTTTTTGAGAAGGCTGAGGAAAGCACATCTCCCACCCCCCATCCTCACTGTGTTCTACAGAGGGACAATCGAGATCCTGACCAGCTGCAGTATCCTGAGCAGCTGCATCACTGCCTGGTTTGGGAATTGCACCTTCTCAGACCGCAAGACCCTGCAACGGATCGTGAGAACAGCTGAAAAGATCATCAGGGGTCTCTCTCCCCTCTATCACAGACATTTACACCTCATGCTGCATCCGCAAAGCCACCAGCATTGTGGATGACCCCACACACCCCTCACACACACTTTTCTCCCTCCTGCCGTCTGGTAAACGATACCAAAGCATTCTGTCCCTCACAACCAGACTTTGCAACAGTTTTTTCCCCCAAGCCATCAGACTGCTAAACATAAAATAACTTATTACAAATCACACTACTGCCACTGGACTATTTTATTATTTTTAATGTTTGCACATGTCAAACTTTACAAACCCTACATCACTTTTTTTATAGAACTGTGTATTGGTCTGCGTTACTGTCTTGTACTGTCTGTTTGCACTTTGTGCACTTTATGTATATAGAGTTTTTTTGTATTGAACTGTATTGGTCTATGTTATTGTCCTGTGCTGTCTAG
This sequence comes from Ambastaia sidthimunki, assembly GCA_036877625.1. Lineage (NCBI taxonomy): Eukaryota > Metazoa > Chordata > Actinopteri > Cypriniformes > Botiidae > Ambastaia > Ambastaia sidthimunki. The sequence continues at coordinate 4,886 of JAZGTK010018983.1, read as the reverse complement.
TTGCACTTTGTGCACTTTATGTATATAGAGTGTTTTGTTTTTGCATATACCGTACATTATAGTTTTGTGTTGTTCTGTGTTGTACTGTAGCACCTTGGTCCTGGAGAAACGTTGTTTCATCTCACTGTGTACTTGTATATGGCTGAAATGTATATGTGTACTTGTATATGGCACTTTGACTTTTTTTGACCTTGCATATGGGCTTTGGCTGCCTGCAAGGTTGTTAGAAATGCCTCTCCAAGAGCTTCATATGACTCCCATCGAGGGGTCAAACATGGCAGAGTTCACGTGGCAGAGTTGACCCTGGGCATGAAACAGCATATATTCCCTCGCTTGGAGACATAATTGCGACCTCCCCCCCCAGCAATGTAACAACATCTGGCATTTATGACTGCTTGGGTCTACCTGTAGCTACCAGCAGGTCTCTCTGCTGCAGATAAGGCTACCTGTTGAGTTGGAAATCTTTATATACCATTGTATTCACCAAGATATGAGAATGAGATGTTATGGTTCAGGTTGATTCAGGTCCAGCTGCAAGCAAAGAAAAAGTCACACATAGTTGGGTAAAGAGGGTAGAACTATCAACTCAGAGTTTCTACTACAACTTTCTGGGATGTCCTTGCTAGTGCATGGTGAAGGACATGTTTTGAAGGAAATCACAGCTGACTGTGAACAAGTCTACTTGTCTTTCTCATCCTTGCCAGTCCTGGCAGTTGCCCCTGCCAGCATAGCAAACACGGGCCCAGTTTGAGAAGCTCTAGCAAGTCAATAGGCTGCTGCTGCTAGGTTACCCAGTTGCGTTCTAAGGAGGGCATTACAGCTAGGACCCTTCCCAAGAGCCTGCAACTTTGAGCTTGGAGCCTGCCACTCTGTGACCAAACCTCAGAGTTCTGAAAACCCTTCGGGTCAATCACTGAAGTCAAGGCAGAAGCAACTTGTGAGACCAGGTTTTAAAATCAATCAAACATGGCTTCTGGCATTACCAAGAATCCTCATTCAACCCAAACTTCACAGATGCTGCCACCGCCAGCTCATCTGGGTGGTGACATGAATGTTTCAACCTTGGTTCCCTTAGCCCTATATGCCATTTCAGGCCATTTCTGAGCCTGAAACTAATGATTTAGGGGCATTTACCTCTGAAGTTGGTTTATTTCCCCATCGTATGATTATGAGCACACTTGTGTCTCACTCCACCCTTATGAATATACTGTTCAGCTTGAACGCTAATGCTAAAATCTAAATTTCACCACCTATGGCACATGTGAAAATAATGAGGCTGATATAAATATAGCAAACACCACACCACACAGCAAGGGACAGACTATTATATCCAGAGCCTTCAGTATCCAGGGGTAATGTCATTTAACCCTGCTGCCTTGCCAGTGTAGCACTTTATAAACCACTACAGTGACTTCTGCAAGGAAATGGGGGGTGGCCCCCTGCATCCCACATTGTGAGGATGTGTCCTCGGGGCTCAGAAAGTCTTCAAAGTGTGGGGTATGTTAGCATTTGAAAACCACAGGGGACTATGCGTGGCTTTCTCTGAGGAAAAGAGGTCCACTTTGTCCTTGTCCAAGCTGAGGCAGATAATAGATCAGGGGCTGAAATACTGTTTCCAGTTCCAGAAGATGTTTTCGTGCTCTCTCAAGGAGGACCCTGTTAGTGGATTTCCTCTCCAAGTAGCTCCCTAGCCTACCTGTGAGGAATCATTTGTTGTTGCCTTATTCAGGCTGGGAGACGAGAGACACCAGTAAATTGCTGGAAGACAATAGGCATCCTTTTGAGTCACTGAAAAGGCTGCTACTGGCTGCTATGAATGCTTTTTTAATGCTTTTGCCCAGACACATTTTGCTACTCTAGCCATTATTCTAAAGGGACTTAAATTAGATTGTGCTCTAGACCTCATTCTCTTATACATCAGCACAATGTAAGAGAGAAGATAGGGTTAAATGTGTAATTTAAGCATAGTTGAAGAAGGGTTGAAGAGAAGCTGCATTTGCTGCTTCCTCTTCTTTGGCATTCTCTGCTGAAACAACAGCTTTGTTATTTGTTTGAGCTTGACAGTTACACAATGGAGTGATCTTTGGCCATAAAAATGCCCTTAGAAGGGTAGTCACGTTATCATAGGTAGGAACAGATTTACCATCATATTTAAAAAATATTCAGTGCTTCAACATTACTCCAAAATCACATAAAACGTCTCAGGTTATGTATGTAACCCTGGTTCCCTGAAGGGAATGAGACGCTGTGTCGAAAACGCTATGGGAACGCCTCCAGCGTTTATAGGCTCTGAATCACGTGTCAAATCGTCCAATCGGAGGGCGATGCATCACAGGCAGGGTGACGTCACGACCAGGAAGCTATAAAACATGTGCGTTAGCGCACGCCGGCAGCTTCGGAGAATGAAGCGAGCACTGACAGGGATACCGGAAGTATGGATAGCGACGCAGCATCTCATTCCCTTCAGGGAACCAGGGTTACATACGTAACTTGAGATGTTCCATTTCAGAAACTCGAGCTGCGTCGAAAATGCTATGGGAACGAGATGCCCACTATCCCATACTGAGGGAATCCCCTGCCCTCTGTGTAAGAATGCACAAACTAGGGCAAAAGGACAGAAGAGCCAGGAGTGGCTCGGATATCAAGGCCATAGTGCCTAACAAAGGTTAAAGGTGTGGACCATCCCGCTGTGTCACAGATGTCCTGAATTGGGACACCTGCATAAAAGGCCTTTAAGGCCGCCATACCCCGGGTAGAGTGTGCCTTGGTCCCCTTAGGTGGGGGGATACCAGAGGACTCATAAGAGATGCGAATTGCATCAGAAATTTAATGGCTTAAAGTCTGTTTGGTAGCGGGAGTGGGTTCAGCAGACTTCAGCAAAAAGCGTAGATCTAAGATAGGGCGCATCCCCCCATCTTTCTTTGGAACTATGAAGTAGCGGCTGTAATGCCCTGATTCCCTGAGTTGAGGAGGAACTAACTCTATGGCCTCCTTCGTTAAGAGAGTCTCTACTTCTTTTTCCATAACCAGAGCCTGAGTAGGACCCACCAGAGTGGGTAGAATGCAGCCGGTCTTTGACTAAACTGGATTCTGTAGCCTAGTTCTATCGTATTCAGGACCCATTGTGACACATGAGGCAGTGCTTTCCAGGCTGCCAAATAGTCTTTTAATGGTACCAGTCTCTCGTGACCGGCCTCTAGTAAGCTCTGAGTGTAGTGATCTGAGCCCTGTAAAGATATTCCAAAAAATAGACTTTATTGCTGACACAACAAAGCCGAGTTATCTATAGAAAACTGAGTGCTGTATGGTTCGAGAGGTTTATGTAGGGGTCTTCTCACGCAAGCCTGGCAACTTGAGATATTGGGGAGCCTCTGGAATTTCCATTATAATTTGAAACAGATCCAAGGGGCCCCTTAACCCTAACATGAGATTTGCTTATACACCTTTAATCCTGAGACTCACTTACACAAAGACAAACTATTGGTGGTCCTCATAATAAATGGAAAATAGAACTTATAATGGTGAAGTCATTTCAATTAATTGCTCTTTAGTCCCTTCCTGACATTCCTTTTCTAATTCAGCATTTTTCAAGGGGTCATATTTCATCGTACAGTGAAATCCTGACTCAGGTATTTGTGCTTCAGGGATCTGTGCTTTAATGAATCTACCCCATTTATCAACTGTCTGTCTCACATCATTCTCTATCTGTCCTATCCAGTACACATTTGCTTTTGGCTCAGACATCATCATTTGCGTTCCTTTCATATCTACATACACTCCCTCAGAAGAACACCAAATTTGTAAACCTAATTTACATAAGGCATCCCTTCCTGGCAGGTAATACTCCTATCTGATCTGATATCAGGATAGGCATGGTCGCACTTCTGTTTTTTGTTTGCAAGCGGATTGGAGCTGTCATAGGAATTAGCTGTATTTGTCCCAAGAATCCTACTGTCTTTACAAATTTTCCAGACATGGGGAGGTGTGAGGCACAATTAGTGGAAGATTACCCAGCTGATGTGCCAAATCCACATACCTTGCTAACAAAGGTCCCTCCAAATGCCAAATATGTCACTGTAATTGACTTGTGCTCTGCATATTTTAGTATCCCCGGGGCTGAAGAAAGTAGATATTTGTTTGCTTTTACGTATGAAGGCGAACAATACACATATTCAAAAAAGGCCACAGGGATATAAACATGCACCTCATATATTTAATCAAATTCTTTGTAGCGTGTGGTACTGAGGCCACATGGGGGTCAGGAGCCATCTGGATTGTGGGGGGTAACCAACACTACCCACCGGGGGGCCAAGGGTCTCAGTAAACCATGCCATCTCCAGAGATCTTATCATCTCCTTCACCCTGTTGCTGATCGTAAAATTGGCAATAGGTCAGAAACCTGTGTATTCCTAATGCTCTTTTGGATCACTAAGTGGTACTAGGGTAGACTCAGTGTCTCCCTCGCCCCTCTTGCTGATCGTAAATGGGTGATGGTCTAAACAGACTCCCCAGCTTCAAAGCATTCCATTAGGAAAACCTGAGATCTTGGGCGAGGAAACATTTGCAAGAGAGCCAGATGTTTAACTAAGCCCTCAGTGAAAGCCCCTCATATCCAAAGTCATATCACTAAATAAGCTGTCCTAAATGTATATATGTATATTTCTTGATTGCATGTCTGTATCCATGTTATGCCACCCCTCCAGGAGGTTGCTGAAAGAGTTCGCTCTCTTCGGGACATTTTTCCGGCAATTACACTTGCGACGACACTCTGCGATCTCCGCTGAACAATCCGCCAACGGAACAGCATAGCGGACTTCATCATCCTTGATGGACACTTCAACTATCCATTGCACGCACACTCGCATCCGGAACTTCGCACCGCCTCA
>JAZGTK010018982.1:0-11597 GCA_036877625.1 Ambastaia sidthimunki | reverse complement strand
TCATTGATCAGTCAATCAATTCGTGGTTTTCAGTCCCAACTGCACCTATGACTTTCATTTAAGTCAACATGAAATCAAACTCAAGTACTTATTAAATGAAAGTAAAACAAACTAACCAACAGAAAACCTTCAAGATACTAAAATTCACAGATGCCTTTATTTATTTATTATCTCCTGACTGTCAGGCTCTCAGTCTTAGACTGCCCTGTCTGTTTACTAACCATGTAATGCATATTGCACACAAAACTGGAAGACTTCGATCTAGTATGTTATAATCAGTTTGGCTGCCTTTATGTAACTGTGCAAGAAAAAGCAAACAGGCTTTTTTAATGTACCCTGCTTAAAGTCTCCCAGATACTATTTTCGGTACAATAATTTAATCAAGCTATTTATTTTTATTCACATTGGTCTATTATTATGGTGGAATAAATAATACAAAACAATGTAAATGTCTTGATTGCTATAAGTTAACAGTTCCTAGACAAACTTTAACTGCAGTCATTCCTATAGCAAGATACTCACGTAACATCTTCCTGCCGGTTTCCTGAAACACTTTGTTCCTTCCTCTCCTCCTCCAGCAGTCTCCGCCTCTCCTCCGTCTGCTGCTCCCGGCGTCGGCCAGCTTCAGCTTCACGCTCCGCTTTAGACAGGAATTAGGGCTGCAACAGGAGGATTTAGGTTTTAGAACACAAAAACACAAGGAATAAAACAACCCAGGAGAACAAAAACGTATCCTTCACCTTGGATTCCGCCTCCTGCTCTGCTTTCTTCTTGGCCAGAAGTTCTTCAAGAGAGAGAGGCTGCACCTGAAAAACTGCATGTCAGTAAAAGCACAAAATATACAACCTTCGATCGTCATGACTTCTAAAGGGGTACCTTCTCCTTTTTATTCTCATCTTCTTCCTCTTCTTCTTTTTTTAAATCTTTTTCTTTATCTTAAAACCCGTTTTTAAATTTAGGTGAAGTGCTCCTGAGAAGACAGAGAACACACATGTAAGACACGGGACTGTTACCCTGGAGACCAGTAATGCCAACTGGAAATGTAGCAACAATCCAATTTGGAAATTTCAACGATTCCTATGTTGTCAACACACAGTCTGAATTCATGCCTGTAGATTATGAAACACTGTGCAAGTTACATAAGGTTGGTGTTGCAAGCAAGCTAGACTGTAGTCTTGGAGATGACAAATTCAATCTCCGCTTTAGATTTTAGCGCATAACATGCATCAGATGGTCAGTAAGCGGACTCTATCTGTAAGTAGAAAGTGTGCCGTGGGCTTACCTTGATTTCCTAAAGCTGTCTTTGTCTCGTCTGTCTTTCTTTCTCTCTGTCTTTGCGGCCCCGGTTTCTGTCCTTTTCTCTCACTTTCTCTTTCTTTGTCTTTCTGACGCCGGTCCCTAAAGACAGAGAGAAGCGGAGTTGATATACAAGTTGATATACAGCCTTCAACACATGCATTTTTATTCATACTAGAAGAAATAAGTCGTACACACCGGTCTGGAGATTTAGACCTGCTGCCGGAGAGCTTGCGTTCACGGGATCGGTGTCGTTTGCGCTCTTTGCCGGGAGATCCTTTACGATCACGGTCCCTGGAGCGAGAACGACTGCGCTTACGAGACTCCCGTTCCTTGCCCGCGGTGTCCAGTCCTTCTTATAAGAGAAGTCACCAGCCATCTGAGAAGAAGGAAACCGGGTAAAATGGCTTACATGGGGCGACAGAGTGATGTTTTATGTTTAAAGCAATGTTATGATTGAAGTTAGAACGTACGGGGAACATGCACTTGTTTTCCCAATGTTCACAATATTGGACATTTTTGTTCAACGCCTTTGTGATACATTTCAAGAATATAACAGATGCATTAATTTAACAGAAAATACATTATACATTGATTATCGGGAAAACTTATCGAATTAAATTTGAAAGTTTGATCATTAAAGCAAATGCGTATAGTGAAATAATAATACAGCTGTAAATGAAACCGCCTGCTTGCTTCAATAAACAAAGCGGTTAAAATGCGAAAATTACTATAAAATAATAAACTAAGTTGTTACAATTTTCGAAACATGCAGTGAATAAAAATGAAGCAACACAAAGTAATTTCTCACCTTTAGTCCTCAGAATTAGGGCACTTTTGAGGTTTGATCGTTTACTAAGCCGCCATGCTCGACGGATAAGTGACGTACTTCCTGTAAAGAATCATGGGAGTCGTAGTCAAAAGCAACATAAAAGAAAACTTGGGATTTATACCAACAACAATTATAGTAACTAGTGAAGTAGTTCTTATTACTATTGAAGTTATAACTTCATTATATTATTTTCTATATTTATTGTATGATACACATTATGTACTTTATATTTATTATAACTTTATATTATAACATATATATATATAATATAAAGTTAAATATATTATAATATATTCCAGCATATTTTAGGCCGAAACCAGTGAAAAACCCTGGACAGGTGGGCAGTCCATTCACGAAGCTTAATATGAACATTAAATGATTTATATTAAGCTGTTATTAATATTTAGTAATGATGAATATTATATTATGTATTGAATACATTTTATATTATATTAAAATATAAGTGTAGGCTGGGTACGCCCATGTGACAGTCTCACACTTGCTAGAGATGATCACCATGAAAGGCTGCTATTATGTAAATGCTATTCAAAGCTTGGCCACAGGGAAAATCATTTTGACAACTGCTTGTTCTGGAAATGTGTGTGACCTACCAAGCGGTGCTCTGTTACAGGCAATAATTAGCTATATGGCCAGCGAAGGGGGGGCTAAAGCACAATTGAACAGTCCACTATGGAAGGTGAGCAGGATGAGAGGAGATCGTGGACATGAACGCGAGAGAAGCTCGCAGATGGAGGCGGAGGTCCGGCTAGGCATGCGGAGTGAGGAGGAGAGACTTCAAACTTTCCAAAACTGGCCAAGGGATGCGCCGGTGCTTCCTGCGGACCTGGCCCGGGCTGGATTTCACTATTTGGGATACGGTGATACGGTTAAGTGTTTCTGCTGTGATGGAATACTAAGGTACTGGGTTCATGGAGATACTCCACTAGGCGAACACAAGCGGCATTTTCCAACATGCGCCTTTGTGGTGGGCAGAGATGTGGGCAACGTGCCGGTGGGCTCATCTGACTCTGTGGATGGACAGCTTCTGAGTCAACTGCAGAGGCTGACCATGGACGAGCAGGTGGTGTCCGGACAGGCGGTGTACCCGGAGATGGAGTCAGAAGACAACAGACTCACCACCTACCACAACTGGCCTAGTGGAGCATCAGTGCAGCCCGAAACACTGGCACAAGCCGGCTTCTTCTACACAGGTTTGTCTAAGTAAATTGAAGTTGCGGGTTGTGATGTGCACGGGACTCGTTTGGATTTGCCATTAATTTTGCATTGGGGATTTCGATGTTTCATTCAGCAAAATTGTGAAACTTTCGAAAATTGCTGCTTCTCTTTTCTGCTCTCCCTGTCACGCGCCCTTGCAGTCACATGCGCTGTGAATGGAAGAATGAACCAGAGACCCCGCGAGCGCTGCCCAGTCTCACTGTATAAAAGCGTCACAGTTTCTGCCTGTTTCTTAAATCCATGTAGTACAACAGAAACCCTTGTTACATATTCTAAAGCAGAAAAATAACAAACAAACAAACAAAAAAATAACAAACAAAAAAACATGTGGTATACAAAATTGTAAATAAAATAAAAACAATAATGTAAACATAAATTGCTATAAAACATTTTCTATAAACATTCTTTTAGTTTAGCCTGAACTAAATCCTGTTTGGGTTACAGTTGTTTCTTCATCACTTATAAGTTTCTTTATTGTCTTATAAGACTTGTTTTTAACCTAAAAATACATTTCTAAAGTCTCCATGAAATAAGTTAAATGAATTAACCCATTTGTTATGCCTAATTGCTGCATTAAAGTTCTATGAATTTTTGTAAATGGTATTTATGTTAATAATTGAGACAAAGATGACAAAGATGACATAATTATTATGATGATAATAGATTTACTGTGAAATCTGTATTGTGGTATTTTGGGATAGTAAATAGTAACTGTGTTTCTTAGGTCATGGTGACAATGTGAAGTGTTTCTTTTGTGATGGTGGTTTGAGGAACTGGGAACCAGGAGACGACCCATGGCAGGAACACGCAAAATGGTTTCCTCAGTGAGTGCTGAATTACTGCTCTTTCACAAAAAGAAGTTCAGAACAAAGGAAGTTTAGATTCAGCAATATTATATTGCAGTGCAATACAATATAATAATTTCAATTATGTTATTGACAACTAGTTAAAGAGACATATTAGACACTAAATAAGTCTGTTGATTTATTCCAAACACTTTAATAATGGATGATGCTAAAGTAAATTACATGGAAGTAAATTTAAACATTAGTTAAGGAAAGCTTAAAAAAGCTTGTAAGGCCACTGGAGAATCTAATGAAATAATGTTGTGTATTTGTACTTATTTGGCTGTATGATGAGTTTTAATTGTTTAATTTATGTGCTTCTGTAGATGTGAATATTTACTTCAAACCAGAGGAAGGGAATATGTGAACAACATTCAACAATCTAACTTTAACCTGAGTGAGAGAGTGGTAAGTAATAAAGATGCATCTAATCATTGGTTTATTCCCTGTTTATGTGAATTTCCTGGCAGAGCACTGCACTAGCAACACAAAGGTCATGGGTTTGAATCCCAAGAAAATCATATACTGATAAGATGTAAAGGCTGAATGCAAAGTCACTTTTAAAAGCATCTACCAAATACATACATGTTTAACAGCTATATATGTTTGCATGGCTTTAAATATGCATGTTTTATTTATTTTTAAGGGTGACTCTCTATCACCAACTGCAGGAAATATTACATCAGGTAAATCACAAGTGTGTGTGTTTGTATGTTTGATAGTGTTGTGATGGAATTGAGAAAACAGACCAATCAAATATAAAAGTCAGTGAAACCTTTTGTCAAAATTACTGGCTAAATTGTGGAACACATTTGTATGACAATGAAACAAACAGACACAGATACAGCACAAAACATCATTTTCATTTAGGCAAACACTCGTTCTTACTACCTGTTCCCCTATCTTAAAGCCAAAATGTTTCAATAGTTTTCAGTGTTAAAATATTTCAGATTAGATTTAAAGACATTAAGACTTTCAAAGATCTTCAAAGCTGTACTCCAAGTTTGGATGGTCCTCAGACAGTTGTAAGAGATTTTATTATCAATTTAAGGACATTTTTCAAAAAGTTGGCTCTCACAAGTACAACAAATGGCACATATGCATAAATTCACCGTTCCTGTGTGCTCTCCCCACTGCCAGAGGTGCTGGCGGCAGCCATGTTGTCTCCCGTAGTGCAGGCGGTGCTGCAGATGGGCTTCCAGCGCCCACTGGTGGAGAGTCTGGTGCAGTCACGCTACCTGCTCACCGGCTCTCACTACACCTCAGTGTCAGACCTGGTGACGGATGTCCTGCAGGCCGAAGAGGAGGAAAGACAGGTGGAGGAGCCCAGACCAGGTGTGGAGCATCTTCTGTTTCAAGATCTGCCAAACCTAAATGATGTAACAGAACTGAGTCTTTTAACTAAAAGTAGGAGGAGCCATTATTTAAACAAAAAGTTCTCTATAAAAAACTTCATGTCGTCACAAACCCGACTTTTTTTCTTGCGTGAATGTTTATTCATGCAACAATGGTAAATAAAATGTGAGGCTCTCAGCCCCTAACATCTCCTTTTGGGATGTAAGTCAGACAGGTTTGGAACAGCATGAAGGTGAGTAAACGAAGACAGGACTTTCATTTTGGATGTCCACCACAACAACAAAACATAGCAATGAAATCTCGTGGGTTATGTCCTATTCTCTCTAACACATGCCTGGTTTGTTTCCTCAGAGACTGTGGAGAGGCAGGACAGCAGCACAGGTGAGAGGAGAACGCAGGCTGCAGTCAGGGAGAAAGGTCTTTAATAACACAAATCCATGTTTTTGTGCGTGCACAGGTGTGACTGTACTTGTGAGGCCCAATGAGTGAAAATGTCCTAGAGAAAATGTAACAAAAACTGACTTCTGAGGAAACTGCAAATGGTTCTCACTACTATAAAAGCTAATAAATTTGCCAAATCATGTTTTACTTTAATAATGTTAAAGGGGTTTATGTGAAGGTTGATTTAAGAGTTAGGTTTAAAGGATAGAAAATATGATTATTCTGGTATGAAAGTCTCTGAGATATAATCACTAACATAGTAAAAAAAAATGTGTGTGTGTTTTTTTTGTTAACGGTGATACCTACAACAAACACACTGATCTAAAGAACCTGTGATGTACATTAAGAACAAAAGTACCATACAATCAACTCAGGAACCATATAGTGAAAAATTGTTCTTAATAAGAAGAACTTTGTAACTTTCTTTGCAGACTTATTGAAGAACCTTTATTTTTAAATGTGTATATACAGTAACCATCATAATTGATGGTTACTGCCCCTATTTGACCCTTGTTCAAATCTCCTTATTTATGTGTTTGGATGTGTTCTTCAGTGCGTTCGGACCTTAGTCCAGAAGACCAGCTGAGACAGCTTCAGGAAGAGAGAACCTGTAAGGTCTGCATGGACAAACTTGTCTCCATGGTCTTTATCCCCTGCGGTCATCTGGTTGTCTGCAGCGACTGCGCAGCCAGTCTGCGCCACTGCCCCATCTGCAGGGCAGTCATCCGGGGGAGCATTCGAGCATTCATGTCCTGAGGATCACATACACATACTTTCATACACGACATACTTTCTCATACAGCTCAAACCTGTTGATAAAAATCACAGTGCGTATTTCAAAAAGACGTTTGTAAAAGCAGGACCTGTAATGCTATAAAAATGCTCTACAGATATAGCTATAGCTACTAGCTTCCAAATCAACCGTTAAAAATAGCATGTTGGTGCTTGATATTTCACTGAACACTGAAGGTACGTAAAATGTATTACATAATTATAAGTTCTTGACAAAGCCGGAGGTGAATTTTCTGTAATGCCAACAGAAATATCTTTTTTGATTTTAAATATACAATAGTAATTTTGAGAGAGCATATTATATAATTTTTTATTGTATTATCATTATCAAAGGTATTATCGTCATTATTTCACATTTATTTTATTAATAAAATATATTGCATTACTTTATTTGTTAACACACTGTATTTTTTAACATTGGAAATATTACATGGCTGATTTTTTTCCACTTCAATGTTTGTTTTGTGTGTGTGTAAAAAACACACAACACACAGTTTGTTTCCATGTCAACCACACACATTCAATAACAGACCCCAAACACAAACAAGATGCTGTGGTCAGCAGATGAGAAGCACATATTTTATTAACAAACATCTATTTACACTCTGGTCAGCAAACACGTGTTATTGGACAGGCAGTCAATGAAGAACAATGGAGAAGAGAGCAAGGACAAAACAGAAAAGATATACAAAGTGTTGTTTACAACAAACATACCTGTTCAAAACAAAAGATGTGAGATCAGGAGAAAGAGAGGGACACAGATTTATAACACTGACCTAAATTCAACATCCTAAGCTCTAGAATTACAAACAAACACATGTTGTCAAAGAGTTGGTAAATTTTTTCTCGGTCCACTGAATTCAAAAGTCGATGGTTGTAGAGAATCATATTGGACACTAGGGGGCAGGAAAGACCCATGGGCGAGAAACAACATTACAGGAGCTACACCTGTTAGTTTCTGCCATTTCATGTTACACAAGTGAGTAAATTAATTGCTACAATAGTTCTCCGATGCCTTGCGCTATTCAAAGAAACTAAAAATGTACATTTTGGTATTGTTTACTCACTTTCATGTCATTCCAAAACCACAAGACTTAGAATGACAAAAGTACATGATGACAGAATCTTCATATGGGCTGAATTCACCCTTTTACATAAAGATTCACTAGCACCCAATGTTGCTAAAACAGTACACAAGGTCTGACATTACAAAACAGCTTTGTCACCTTTAAATAAAGTTGTTCAGTTTGACCCTTGACCCTTACATCTCAGTTGAAGAAACACAGCCCCTCTCTTAAAAAATGTTATGCACATTATGATTCATCTAACATGCATGTCAGGTCAAGCAGTTGTGCTTAATGGTTTAATTTTTCAGTAAACAGATACAGTAGCTTTGCATCTACAGTAAAAGACACTGACAGTCACCTGACTGTTATAAGGTAATTGTACATGCTGACAATATTAAGCGACATTTGATTACAAACTGGTATTTGATTACAAGCACCATTTACATAAAATGACCTTCCTATTCCATTATATCTGTCAGTTCTACAACAATAAAAAAAACAGTATGAAAGTATGAAATAATGCTACTGAGGGGTCTGTTAAATCTCTTAAATTTAAACACATTGTGCTATAAATGATGGTTAATTAAAACATTACAATGCAAGAAGAATACTTATGAGGCCTGTACAGTAGTCACAAAATGTATTTGGACACAAGTCGCATTTAAATTGTATGAATTCTGAATTCACAAAATATCAAAGTGTCGTCTGCAAGCAAATGATGCTACAGTTTTCTCAGAACTAACTTTACTGTTTATAATAATTGTTACTAATAATATGAATTAATAATAATAATAATTGTTCATACTAATATTTTTGGCCACAGGTGTGCTTTATTACCTTAAATCACCTAATCCATTACATACATAAATAGACATTCACTTATTTTAAATCTGGCTTAAATGTCCAAATACTTTTTGGGCCATGCAAAAATCAGTTTAGACTAAAAAGACTAAAACTTAATTTGACAATGTAATTCAGAATCACACATCATAATGTGACATGAAAGAACCTTTTATTTTTGCAACACAAAATGCTTTTTTTATTCATTTGCTTCTATTTTGGAGAATGATCCACAGGAGGTTTGCTTGCTTTGTCTTTTATTTTGGGCGCCACCACTTTCCAAACCACCCTTCCTCCTCTCTGCACACTCTTCTGTTTGACTGTATACATGCGCAAATCCTGTGTGAAGGCAAACAGCACTCAATGGTCCTCTTCACACACACATACACACATAGCTCAAACTTAGTTAACCTCAACATCTCCACAAAGTAACTCAGAATAACGCACAGAGGCTGCTGTCTATAAAGCATCCTAAACTTGTATCATACAACATGCTTAGATATGTTTACAGCCATTTGTAATGATTGTAATGAGACAATCGGACTGTGTTTAAACTGTGTTTTGTTCATAGCTGTGAACTGGATGACCAATTCTCAAATTCCAAACCAGAAGGGCATGATTAGATCAACTGGAAAATGCTTTGAGTAAACAGTGAAGAGGCAGATCTTGAAGAATGAGGCAGGAGATGAGGAACAAGCAATCCAGGTGGGTGGAGAAATCATCTGACCTGCTCTTTCATTTACGAAGACCTGATGAACACAAACACACAGGAACACAGAGTGAGCTTGTGACAGTACCAGAAGGTTTGTGACAATCAGAATTGAAATGGCAATGCTTTATCAATTCCCATTCAATCTCATTTGGAAGCAGAATGTAATTCAAATGAACATTTAAGGAAGTAGAATTACAATGCTATTAAAGGTCATTTAACTTCATACTGTATAACTGCTGTAATAGTTCATGCCACTGTTCAGTATGAATTACCAATACACTTGATCAGGATCACACAGCACATAGGGGAACACTGAGGGGCACGACCAGTTCAATTCAAATGCACACTCATGTCAACCATTATGTTTACCTCTCAGTCTTAACTATTTTTTACAGCATTTCTACAAATGAGGACCAAATGTTTTGCTGATTTATCAGGATTTGATATATAAACAGCTAGTTAAAAGCACACTAAACCTAACAGAAAGCTGTCAGCATTTTTACAAAGAAATAATGCTATATTTTTATAGTGTTTTTACAAATGAGAACATTCCCAAAAGGAGGTTTGCGCTCACCTCTGGGTACAAATACCCAAAATAATGTTAAGCAGACACAAACACATGCACACATACACACACACACACACTTGGACACCTGCTGGGTGATTTATTAAAATCCCTCTGACTGTGAAATGCTTGTATATGTAGATGCAGGACAGGTCTCATTTTCAACTACTAAACTACTGATTAAAATGTCACGAGAACTGTCCCTAGAGCCAAAATAATGTGTTTAGCACCTCCATGTGCACATATTGAAATTAAAAGGCTTCTTCTACACACACTCATTAAACATCCTGCATAATTCAAGGCTTATTGAAATGAGGCCAGCGCAGGGCTCAGAGGGACCACTGGGCTGATCCAAATTCCCGGCATGACAAACTGAAGACTTCAAACTTCACACTTAAGGGGCCGACTTCAGAGGACACACAGCAGCAGGTAGTATATAGAACACCAGAGCAGCTTATGACCCCCTGTCAGTGTTTCAGTCATAAAACTATTTACAGAGGGATTTATAGTCCCCCTCCTCAGTACTGTGAGGAGAAGATAAACAGGCTGTGTCAATCTGTCAGAACTGTTGGTTATTATTATGTGTCTGAAGTAAGAACTAATGAGGTCAATAATACTTGTAGAAAGCTGCTATCTGTTGGCATTCCCATTCATCACAAAGGCAGCTGCTCGGTTGGGGCAGGTTGTGATGTCAAAGGTTGATAAGAACATTTACATGTGTGGTTGTGTAACTAATACTCCACCCATATCATGGCATGGTTGTGCATGTGTATTTACTCACACACACACACACACACAAACACACACACACACCTACATACATATACACATACATACATTAACTGAGAACAAGAACAGGTAAGTTGAACAAGGAAAACCAATATAAATAGCTCACATGAAATATCACTAATAATAAAAGTATAAAGCTTCCATACTGCAATTCACACAGTCATAATGTACCTCTTGCTGGACAAGATCCAAATGGTTAATTAATGCAATAATTAAAACCTTAATACTAATTAAAAGAAGAACTAATTAATGGTTCAGATAAGGGGCAGGAGAGACATGTGTAAGAAGATCTAAACTTCACACACACAATTTTATACTGTAGAACGGTAAATTCTATCCCCTCATGTAACCTAACCTAACTCTTAATTTTTACATTGTCATTATTTAGTGTTTTTAATATTCAGTTTCCTAGCTGGCTGGTTTTACAATGTAGGTGTGTGTGACTTTTACCATCCTTGTAGGGACATTTGTCACACACACACAAACACACACACACGCACGCACGCACGCACACACACACACACACACACACAGGTACTTACTGATGCATGGGCTTTAACAGAAGATGAGATGGTTTCTCATTGACATGGTAGAGTGGGAATGGGTCAAATCCACCAATAAAATCAACTGAAAACCAAACAAAAGATGAAATTAAAGAATGAACCAAAAGAAACTGGGAAATGAAGCATGAAGAGCACAAATGAAACATGAAATGATCACTAGATGCAAATTATAACGCATGACATGAATATGCACGTAAAAATGTAAATGTGAAGATGAACACTGGAATATCCATTACACCACATTATATTACACAATAATCAAA
>JAZGTK010018981.1:0-11597 GCA_036877625.1 Ambastaia sidthimunki | reverse complement strand
CCAGTCTTGGAAACATAATTTAACATAATTCATCAGTTAGTATATTTTGTACTGTACACCAAATTGTTCATTGTAATCTTATTGTTATTTATTCATTTATAGGCAAGTAGATCAACTTTTTCAGACTGTAAAGCACAGGTCACCAGCAATGACTGTTGATTTTTTCCATGCATAAGCCTCAGACATAAAAACAACTTAATTCCATGATAGAACATTAACCTGTAGCCACTCAACAGTTGGCTACAGTTAAATCAATATGATGCCCCACTGCAGGCCAGGTATTGACATGGCAGACAGACGGCTGATACAGCACAAAGTCAGTGTCCAAAAAAGATTCAGCAGGATCGATGGATTATAAATGTAGCGTGAGAAATTGCACTAATACCCACACCAGACTTTTCCCTGTAGCAACTGTCATGTGATTGGACAGTGTCCCCAGCAGGGAAGGATGGGGAGAAAAAATCAGAGCAATGCAGTTTAATGAATATTTATATTCTAAACCCCTTTCTGTATATAATAACAATTAGCTTGGATTTATGCTGAAAATCCAGGTACTGAATATTTGTAATACTTTTGCAGTATTAACATCCTGGCTATGAACCTTATTTAAACTAAAAATCAATAAATAAACCTATGATGACTACTCAATGTAACATCAGGAAATTAAAAACTGAAATTCCCAGTGCAATTCCAAACTAGACTCAAATATAATTAAACTAAAATATAGCCAATGATATTTCTAAACTTTAATTATTTAAAAGAATAACCTCATAAATTAAGAAAAAGTTTTTTTATCTTAAGCAAAAAAAATTACAGTAAAAATTTACAAAATGATAAATCTGTGTCAGCCATTAGGAGGCCGGGGTCATAACTCAAGAGGGCCGAGGACACGTGGAAAATTAATTACAAGCTGATTAACTGCAAACTGACGTCACGCATTCACCACTGTAGCCGACCTTTGGAGGTCAAGAAGAAGTGAAAGACTGCCAAGAGAATAGAAGCGCAACTCTAAATTACTCTGGAAGAAAAGAGGGCTTCTGATAAAGAGCCTATCCTGTCTGACGTTCATTAATTGCTACCAAAATAATTAATTTGCCTATTAGGCAGGCATCTATCTGGAGCCCTGTGGGAGTAGCTGAACTCCTCGGTGGGATCTGGATTCTTTCCCCTCTGGTGTTGCTGCTATCAGGGGGCAAGCTGGCTCTGTTCACACTTGTTTGGAACAGGATCTCAAACTGGAGTCTTTAATTTGGCCTTGATGCAGTTGTGAGCATCTGTGGAGAAAGCAGCAAACTATTTTTCCTGGTGTCAAACACGAGAATGTCATGACTCACAGTTGTTGCTTCTATAGGTGGAGACGTACAGTGGGTGGATGAGGAATCTGTTTGAACATGCAAGCAATGGTGTGCAAGCAACTGATGGATGATCTCAGTAAAACTTTAGATGCTTTAGCTGAACTGTGAACTGGAATCAGATGCTAAGCCAATATACACTTGGAGACGTGTACAGTCAAATATATGCAAGGTATAGTTTCAATACAGAAACTGATTTTAAAATAAACCTTCCATTTAAATAACCCTAGTGGTAATACTGGTCCTGGTGACAACTAGCCCTGTTCTTCCCTAATAGATATTGTCATACAGTATATAGCTCATATATTAGCTTTCACTACTTGTACAAAGATACTCTAGACTTCTTTCCATTTTTACCTGTGATTTTAGATTTTGATCCTGCTGTCGGTTTGATAATAGGATTAGCTTTTTCATTTTACATTTATTCATTTGGCAGATGCGTTCATCCAAAGCGACTTACAGTGACTTCAAGGTATACATTTATCAGTACTTGTATTCCCTGGGATCGAACCCACAACCTTTTGCGCTGCTAACGCAATGCTCTACCAGTTCAGCTACAGGAATACCTGTATTTTATAAATCTTTGAAAAATAATTTTTGTGGTTGCTGGTTTCATGCATCAATTCTCCTTTGCCTTGCTTTGGTTGAAATATTGTATTTTCTTAAAACATGAGAGGCATTCTTAATTGCAAGGATACAACACATTACCTTAACTGTAAGAGCAGTAACAGTTGTGGAGTTGAAGGTTGGATCTTTGGGTATTTTCTGATACACCACTCGGTATGTGGAGATCACTCCGTTTGGCATGCTAGGCTCAGTCCAGCTCAGCAGAAGAGAGTAAGCACTGGAGGGGTGGACTGTAGGCGGATCCATGCCCTGTGGTTCTGCCTCTAAAGTCTGGGCGGAAGTCCATGAGCTTGAGATGGAGCCTTTGGAATTCTGGGCGGTAACTCTGTATTCATATTTGCTGAATGGTAAAAGAGAGTCTGAGGCATCGATGAAATTAAGGGGACCTTCTGTCCAGATGAAGATTAGCAGCTCCTCCTGGGTCCCTATTGGTCGTCTGGAAGAGAAGTTTAGAAGACATGAAAAATAAATAACAATCACCATTTCCCATTAAATTTAAGATATAAGAATTTATTGAGCATACAACAAGGCCCTTACATATAGGTTCACAACATGGACCACAAAGCAATTAAAGCACTTTGATGTTAGTCCAAGTTTCTGTGCCAACCAGCCACAACAATTACACAAGACTGATTATAAAAGCTCACTTAATTTTATATGACAAATCAAGGAAAAACATGCTGTATAAAGAAACAATGTAAGTAAAATACAAGACATTGTTTTTAGTTCCTTCACATTCAACATGGACTGAAAAATCACTCATCCCTAGAATCTTATCACGTCATGCTTGGTTAGAACACAGTGTTATGCTGTTTAACCACCAAACAACACCAACAAGACAGAAGCCAATGACCACAATCAACAAATAATGTGAAGTACAGCTCCAGTTAAAAATTAGGCCTAAATAAAAACAAACAAATCCAGTGGGGGTGGCGGACAAAGGAAGCAGAAGAACACACAGAGTTGGTGAGGGGCCGAGTGCTGGGCTTCGCTCAAGCTTCGTTAATTCCTCCACATTAGAGTCCTGGCTTCCATGCTGCTGGAGAAAATGACATTCAATGCTCTAATGTGGCCCCTGCCGGCCCCACTGCACCACACCGCACCGGCCTAATCTCACCCGTCGCATTAAAATAAAACCAAACAGAGGCTGGCGGGGGACAGAAACGTCTCACACCACGGAGCTAAACTACAGCACACAGCTGGGAACAGCAGTCTGTTCCACACACAGCGAGACCGCAGCTGGAATACAAGAGCTACTGCAGGAAGTAACACACATTTTATTTTTTCATACTTTTCAAAGTCTTAATGTTAAAAAAAAGACATCAACTTTTAACCCATTGTATACGGCCTCTATATAAACTCTCCTGTTATAGCCTTTACTCATATAGCCTCTATATAGCCTTCAAACGATTTTTATAATCTGTATGTAGCTTATGCACAGCTGCCTTTATAGGGGAATATAAAATCAGTTTTTATATCTGTTAAAAAAATCTGTTAATAAATAATAATCATAATTACTTAATCCACTTACATAATTACATAATCCACTTATATATTTTTAATATCATGAGGTGCAGTCATCTAAAGGCTGTAACAGAAAGCTTTGTGAAGCAGTCAGCTTGGGAAATCAAGACTTTGGTAAATCACACACTGTAAACAAACATGATCTCACCAGTATATAAAGTGCTGAACATAAATGCAATATGAACAGACGTATATTCTTAGAAACTGATTAACAATAATTCCACACACCAGCCAACAACTAACCCAGGTAATTCCTCACTCCCCTGTAGACTGCAAGTTAAACACACGGAGGACAAATGCCCCCGAGGAGCGGACACACTTCAAAATCTCTGATAACCTCTGATGAGCTGAATACATACACAATAGCACATTAAACCGATTACATTTAGCGCGGTGCTGATCGCTGTATTAAGATGAGCAGATACAATAATACACCAAGTCCTTTAAGCCATGTGTGAATTCTCCGCCCCACGAATGTGATTCGGGTTTATCCGCTCCCAAATCAGGGCTAAAATGAAATCCAGTCATGCGTTCTTCGGAATGCTGTAGCATCTATGCTAATGACATTTTCTTAAGATTTACGCAGGCTTACGCTGATCTGACCTTGCATATGAATAACATTGGTCAACAAGCTGCAATGCCCTTGAAGAAAACCTTAGCATGTTACTAACACGTGCGCGCAATCACGCTCACACTGGAAGAGATTCTGTGTGTTTAATGCCGTTCTTGGACCAGATTCAGAACATCTGAAAGACATCTTAAATGATGACTTAATCTGATCATTGTCTGAAATTCTGAGTCTGAACGGTTCAAATTGGCATGAAAATGAAGTTTCAAGTGTGTTTGGGTGAGTTGTTTCAGTCTATAAGGCCAATGATGGCAGCGTAATGATAGCGTTAGCATCTCCCCGCTGCATTGCTCCCCGTTCTCCTTGAGGAACGTAGCTGAGCAGAGCATTTTCATGTGATTGTACCATGTCAGCCGGTGCTTTATCCCCTCTGTGCGGGGTGCGAGCATCTCAGCATTCTGTTTCATTTTGGTCTCTAACGGCTACGAATGTGCCTAGAATAATCAAAGTCAACAATGTGATGTCATCTTCCATTTAGAGCTGCCCATCAGCCTCTCTCTCTTCTCCTCGCTCAGATACCACAGTCACTGATATACAGCTGATATCCACATAACCTCCATTCTGTGCTTTCTGCTGACAGTCAGGCAGGAACTACAGAGAAAATGTTGACAAGTGTAACCAGCAGTGATTGGCCTGTTCACCTCAAGGTCACGGCATAATTACTGTTTGTGTTCCGCTACGTTTCCCGCCGTCTTTTCAAACATGCCCTTACATGAACACACGCATTTATGTTCACACATCCATGCAGGCACTCCACTGATGTTACCCTGACAACACAACAGGTTAATAAAAGAATGTTGCTAGTAACAAAAGCAGTACTAAAAGATCTATCCTATAGAGGCCTAATTTTGTGCAACTACCTTTATTCAACAACTGTGAAAACAAATATTCATGTTGGAACTTATTTATTAGATTGATAGAAATGGCAAAACAAGTGTTATACCTGTATATGAAGTAGTTAGTTATGAGGCCGTTGGGTTTGTGTGGTGGGCTCCAATTTATTTCAATAACAGCTGCACCTATAGCAGTGAGCACTGGGGGGTCCTGGGCCAATGGAGGCGCTTCAGGGGTCCGAACAGACACCCCCTGTCCTACACCACAACCATCTGCACATATACATACAAACAAATAAACAAGAAAGAAAATGTTATAAATACTGGTTAGTGTTTCTTTGACATTTTTTTCTGTAACAAAATAAGTGTCAATCAAATTCTCAACATTACAATCATTACTAAAGGAATCATTAATTTTCTCTGTTTTACACTTATACGCGTGTTTAGGTGTCAGATGGCACCTGGCTGACAGGCCTGCACTTGAATGTGGTATTTGGTGTAAGGGTCCAGTCCTTGTAACAGCAGTGAGTGTTGTGGTCCTGCTGGCCGAATGAGGGGCCGCTCGGTGCCTGCGTTCAGCAGGATGTTATAGTCCACAGGTGCACTTGAGTTATACACACCTGCAAGCAAACAACAGCAGGGGTCACGATCACCTGTTTTTACACATCACATTATTACACAACTGATATTTAAGCTGACAAATGGACAATAATGACGAACTGCTTTAAGCAAGTCTATGCGAGTTTATATAAACCTATTTACAAATCAGTTACTGATAATCTTTTTGCTAACAAAAAAAACTAGCAGCAATCCAACACAAGTAATTCAGCCTGTCAAAAATCCCATTATCTGAAGTGCCATGTGTGCTTGTAACTCTTTTTTAAGTGCAAACACTGACAAACACTGTATTTGACACTCTGGAAAACTTTGCCCTTGATTTAACATCCATCTGGGCAACCAGACGCTTCCCCAATTCGTCCAACCGACTGCTGTCCGAAACGCACAAAAGCACAACTCACCCATGCAGTCTCCTGTAATACATTTGAACTAAAAAAAATGGCGAGTCCTGGCATCTATGCTTTGTTAATATTCCCATCACTAGCGCCTTTCATAATTTACGGCAACTGGAGGCTGATAGGTTATTCAACATTTATGAGACCCGAGATGTATTCAGAACAGGCTGATTATCTTTACAAATGAAAAAGTTAAATTATTCAACTTCCTTCATTGCCGTCTCCCAGAGCAGATGTAGTCTTTTGCCTGAGATACAAAAACCCGCTGGAATTAGACGGTGCTTTGATCAAAGCTTCCTGCCTAAGAAGTTCAATCGCACAGGTCCGTAAGTTCTATTATTTACAACTAATCACTGACTTTGGAGTTTTCGGACATTCGACTTGAATAAGAGTCTAATAAGAAATAATGGCACAAAGGAAAAGAAAAGGAACAAACTATCAGGTCTGATTCATCAAGCACAGGTGCAGCTTAAAAATGCTGCCCATTTCTGCATTCAGACTTAACCAAGCGTGAGATATTGTAGTTTGAAGCCATAGATTTTTTGCTCTCCTCTCTTGGAATGTAAAGTCAATAAGAGATCCGGGCTATGTAAATGTTTTCTGTGGGCATCGGGCCTGTTTAAGGGCTCTTACGGGGTAATTGAGGTTGTTTAAGAGGATCCTCTCGCTGGAGAGATCCGTAATGGGGCAATAATAGCAAAAGATGAAACATCTAAGGCAGACAATCAGGACTGCTTGAATGTGGCCTATGAAATCACTCTTGAGTGTGTGAATATGCGCACAACACACACACACACACACACACTTAAACACCCACTCGCACCTTCTTGAAGGAAAACAATATGTGCATGCAGATCTGAGAAGATAGGCTTTGGGCACAAAATCAGGTGGGTGCATTCACACTGATTTGACACGCTAAGGGTCTCGCACACAAACTCACTGCAGGTGGACAGGGTAGGTGGTGCGAGCGTGCACAAAAACAGTCTGGGTGGCTGGGAGAGAGTTTATGAACTAATGTAAGTCCACACCACAATCATAGTGCAGAAAGAGAGAGAGGTTGTATTTGCTCGCCAGGCAGGGAACTCTCGTCCCACATGCGCAGCGGTTGTGCAGATGAGTCCAAAGCTGCAGTTTCGAGTGTAAACACAGTGATTGACTGATCTGAGGAAGCATGTGGGCTGCAGTCTGTAATAGAAATGATGGGAGCCTTCCACAGGCAGAACCTCAGTCATCCACTAGTGTTCTAAATAAGGTAACATGAAAAAAAAAGGTTTGTGAAGTTACTATGTTATAGACAAACTGTTCACCTACATTTATGCTTGGCAGTCAATTTTGTAGGGATCCTTTCAGGGGGCAGAGCTTGCCCAATATGTGGGTGCGAGTGAGAAGTCAGTCAAGTAAGACTTAAGTCAAAATGATAAACTGAGTTGTCTGAGAATGCATATACCTAAATACCTAAACTTCTCCTCAACTCCACAGCATCAGCAAGAAACTGAGAGAATGAATGGGATGAGATTGGACAGTGATGCGAGAGCAGACACAGGTGAAGGGCGAGCACATGTCCAACAACTCCCCCCTAAATCACACTAGAGGTGGAAAAAGCCGTCACTTAGGTTTGAATGCTAATTGATTGGTGGGGGCCATCTACGTCTGGCCCGCACTGATGCATGTACACCACGACCATGTTGGGTTCCTAGTAAATTACACACAACACTACTCGTAAATTTCTGCCCGTGTGCCGTCGCTCTCCCGGGCCCGAGCAGGGATAAATCAGCCTTGCGTGAGCGCTAAATAGAGAGCCTGCATAGTGCATTAGGTTGTAAACATTACCTGGGGGTGACCAGGCAACAAAGATGGAGCGGGGGCCACGAAGACTGACATTATATGGAGGAGGAATCCTTTCTGGAGAGGAGAGGGGAGTCTGAATGACATACGCCTGACTGATGCTGCTGCCTCCCCCCGTGGTGGCCTCCAACTCGTAGACATACCTGCGGAAGAAAGACGGATAGGAGATAAATAAGTAAATTGCCAAACTAAATTATGCTATTAGCTTAAAAGTCTCCTGTCACAGAAGTTAAATTTGCCTCCGTTTCAGCAATTCTCCATTTCAGGTGAGAGTCGATGCCGCGTTTAATTATTCATCGCAACGCGCATTGATTCTGCCATTAAGACGCGTCTTTCACCGCGAGCGCAGTTTGGTTTGAGGACGCGCATCTTCCCTCACGCGCAGTAATGTTGGTGTGACAAACCAAATATTGTTTTTAAAAAACACAAATGCAAGAGAAAAATACGAACTTCTCTCAGGGCTTATTCAAAATTGTCGTGTCAAATTGTTAATAAATGACATTCTGTTTTATTTAAGTTATTGTCTATAAATATTGGACAGTTTTGTATTTTATGTAAGTGCTATCGTTTTGTATATTTAGTGTTGTGATAGATATTTTGAAACTGTAACTTGTTTATTTAAAGAAGCTGAATGAAAAATTCACTTTCTAACGAGTCTGAGGAGAAAATTTGACGATTGTCTTGCAATAATCAGCATTTAATCGCATTTAAATCATTTTAATATGTGAAAAAGACGCCACAGAGAGAAACGAAACTATCACAGCTAAAAATGTATCGTTAAAACAAATATAATTAAGTGGAGAACGCAGTCAACGCGACAGACGAATCCTAATAATGTTATATAACGTGTAGCTACTGTTGTGTGTCATAAGTTGTGGCTGTTTTTTTATATTTCTGAGATTATGAGATTATAACAATAAGCAAACGCTCAATGGGCTCAGCCTTTTAATTTCACTCTTACATTAGACTTGATTCATTGGAAAAGTCTCTACCAGATCGATATGGTGTGATACTATTAAACAGATGACACTGTTAATGCAATGCTGATCAGCCCCTTCACTGTGATCTCTGAAAGCCCTGACACGCGCTCGCCAAGCACATGCATATGAATAGAAAGCGTGCGTGCGCGCGTTCGTGAGCGCATGTATTAGCGCTTGATGTGGGTTATAAAAACACTCAGCGGGAACCACTTTCTAACATACATGACTTCACAAGACAGATTTGCCTTTTAAACAGAGATGGGTGTCAGTGCAAAGGTCCGAATTAGCAATGTATGTGGGTCATGTTCAACATTAAAGGCTTTTAATTTGCCATAAACTCCACAGCCGCCCATTAATACCTTCACATTAACTATTGTTCCAACAGTATCCCTTTAAAATAGTCCCATCAGTCATTATACACTGCGCTCATCGTGTGTAATAAAAGCATTAGAGAGGGATATTTATCAGAGAACAGATTTAACACGCGCACGCAAGACACCCGCCGGGCGGCTCCGCGTGTGCGCGTCGCGTAGCTGAAGTCAAATAAACACGGTGTGGCGCATCAAAGGTGGTTGCGAGCGGCTAACCTGTTTCCCAGGAGGGAGAAAGGTTAATATTTCACTCGTCAGAGAGACTTTCTACGATGGCGAGGTAAGTGACAGCTAATCAACATTGTCATAAATAATCAATGAGCAGGAGGGCTGGCGGTACACCCCCCAGCCCGCGCTTACCCGTTTCCCACATCAGACTACAGCCTCTCCGCGTAATGAAGCGCTCGTCCGCCTTTGTAACGCTCCTTACGGAGCTAAATTGGAAGGAGAGAGGAAACGGGACAAGCGCAGGGAAAGGGAATTCATTTTGGCAGGTCATGTGGAATTATGGAAAATTAAACGCCACTGCTATCCCATGGACGCTGCGTATGAAGATACAGTATATGAACAAATCATGGTAAGAGAAGGAGAGGGAGGTCATGTGACCAAATGACCTGTCTGAAGTGTCCAATGAGAGGACAAAATGTGTTAAATATATGGCTTTGCATATTGGAAAAGGTTAAAAAACTCTCTCTCCCACATCTCTCCATATATCTAGGAATCACTGATTGTAAAATAATGAAACAAACAGATTTATCCTGTATCTTAAGCAGCTTATGAGATTGAACCATTGCAAATATTTACACGACATATTGCACAAACTAACTAATTATTTAGCACACACAGAGAGCTTGCGTGTGTTTTTGGATTACGTATCTCCCTGATGCAAAAACTGGATATATTTATGAACCACAATATCTATTGTGTTGCTACTTAATATATAATACTTAGTATTAATAATACTTAATATATCTAATATATCTGTTTTTTAATGTTTAGTTTTTCTGTCCAATAATAAACTAGTTGATGAGTGGGAGTTATATGTTTCTAGCTGACATGCTTAAAAAGTTGTGTGTTTAATTTTATCCTCACTACATTCACGTTAGGCCATCGTGTCACGTCTTGTGCCATTTAGATATGCTGCCAAAGGCTGTGTGTAATTAGTTCAATAGTTCAACTTTTAACAATGTCTCGAGACCCCTGTGTTTCCCTTCATTTCACTGTGCTCTCTGCCTAGTTGTTTTTGTAGCAAGCATGCATCTCACATAAATGTCCCCAATGAAATGCAGCTTAATGGGGTTAGCTGACCCCACAGCCAGACAAATTACAAGGCTTAAGACTGATTAGTATACTAATTATTCAGGCAACCCACCAACAAGTCGATTTTGAAAATGTTGTTTTTTTATCTAATAAAACAAACATATTTTGATATTAAAAAGATATTTGATATTTAAAGACCATTTATATAAGATCATATTATAATATATAAGACCATATTTACATTATATATAGCCTACATATACATTAAATATATAAGACCATATTAACATTTTGCTTTGCTTCTGAAAGTTAAGCATAGTAGGAATTATGTTCATTTAATGTAGTTGCATCTTTATTCCTATAAGGAATCAGTTTCTGTCTCTATAAAAAGCAGAAAAGTTCTCGGTTGCCGTCCGATTCCAAGTCACAGAGTCGATCAATGCGACTTTTCGAGCCAATGCTGCTGTTCATTGGCTGGCCTCTCTACTCACTCCTCTTAAAAACTTTTAATGATTTGGTATCAGAGCCGGTCTGTTACTGAAGAGCTCTGTTATTGTAAAGGTCCCTGGATTCTTTAAGACACACATAGCATTAGATGTAATCGATCATCAGGTGCTAATGGCTTGTTAAAGATGGCTGACAGATAGAACCTGGTGTTGGGCTGAAGGCCAGTGTCTGTGTAGCTCCTCTCGTCACCGTCGCTGGTAAGGACGACCTCCCCGTCACGCAGCAGACGCAAGCGAGACAGCAGGCCGTTGGGTTTGAGCGGCTGGCTCCAGTATAGCTCCACTGCTGAGAAGTTCACCTGTATATGCCTGGGTACCGCCCACACGTCTACAGCCATCACAGACAAAAGACAGATGCTATATAGATTCTATATAGACAGAATGCCACGATTTTGTTAGAATATAATACATATAGAATGAGTATAACAATACACCCTCTATAAATACACCCTCATGTAAGATGGAGCATAAAAATATGCACACACACTATATTATATGCGTGTATGTGTGTGTGTGTGTGTGAGTGCATTAACCTGCTGGTGCATCTTCCAGCGTCTGACCCATAGATGGCTGACTTGCTCCGCAGCCAGCTGCAGTACATGCAACCAGAATGAAGCTGTAGTTGGTGTAAGGCTCAAGACCTGCAAAGACAACAGAT
>JAZGTK010018980.1:0-11599 GCA_036877625.1 Ambastaia sidthimunki | reverse complement strand
AGCGTGAGATTGATGGTCCTAGACTCCTCAGAATATGGACAGTAATCCATATCAATACACGTCAGTCCAGATAGATCAGAATCCACAGTGCAGTTGATCAGACTGGTGTTTCTGTGTAAGACATCAGACAGTTTATCATCAATGTAACATAAATCTAATAAACTATATTGTAGTTACTTATTTGATGAACCCAGAATGAGGGTAATGGTTACCGGATGGCAGCGTAGTATATCACACCCCTCTGTGTGCGTTCATGATGCCACTTCCAAGAGCAATGAAAATGTCCACTGTAGTTTTTTGCAGTACAAGTTACAAATTCTAGTTAGAAAAAAGTTATTTTTTGAGAGTTGTTATTTAATCTCATTCATCAGTGCATCGAAATGAAAGAAATGAAGAACACTTAACACACATAAACACACTAAACAAAATTGTGTGTTGTGTTATTAACACATAACACACAAAACAAATATAAAATTACACAAGTATGGTTTTCATTACGTGCCATACGTTATACTTTAAGTATGAACTACTGACATACCTTTGAGGTCTCCGCAGACAAAACAGCTTAAGTACTTCATTTTTTGTTAATTAATAATATTACATCTGCAGTTACACTGTAACATGAACAGATGTGTAAAGTGTAAAGGATCATTTGTTGCGTGTATACCTCCATCATCAGAATGTGTGAGAACACCTCTAGGAAACTCCACTGGATGGACCAGCAGTAGAGTGTAATTCAAAAGATCTCCGTTTGGTTTGTGGCACGTGAAGTTTCCTCCTCGTAGCCCATCTATGGTAACAGTGATGTCATTTCCTCTCTCAGGTATGCTCTCTCCATTCCTCTCCCAGTGAACATCCTCTAACTCAAACTGCTCACCACAGTGCAGTGGTACCTCAGAGCTGGACAGATCTGTCACCTCCAAAGCCAGAACTATCACAGTAAAGAACATTCATTAGGCAGGAACACCACTTAAAATATTTCTTTGCCTTCCACACTTTTGAATAAAGCACCAAAACTAAATTAAATAACCCAAACAGGTATTATGTAGTAAATCATAAATGTTCAGTAGCTCATAGCCAATAGCTTAGCATAGTTTCATAATCAACTTAGTGAGATCAGTATTAGAAGTGTTTTTATGTGCTTGCCATAATTATTATAATAAATTAATTATTATAATATCACCTTATATTTATATAATTAATCATCTTTTCAATTATTGTTTTTTAGAGAAATTCATACATATACAATTTATTTTTGTCAGCAGAACTATTTTCTAGCTTTTTACCACATTAATTTGGATCAAAAATGGTATTAAGCTAATAAGAAACATCACAAGTGTGTGTATTTTGTGTTTTGTGCAAATAGTTCAATATATCAGCTGCAGATCACTAAGCATCAGTAGTTATCAGTTAAAATGATCAAAACAATAGTCACCATTTGGCTTGATGATTCTCAGTGAAGTGCTGCTTACTAACTGAAGGACAGTTTGCAGAATAAGAAAGACAATCTTGTTCATCTAAAGAAATACATTTTAGTCAATACAATAAAGCTCTTGAAATAACAATACATAGTTTTAATCTAACTTCATGTTTATAAATATGCTATTGTTCATTGTTAACATTTTTGTTGATATATATTATTAACAATATTATATTGTCAATTTTATATAATGTTGATTTATAAATTAACATGAATTATAATGTTATATAATAAATATATAATGTGATATTTAATAATTAATTTAATAAATAATTTTATGTATGTGTATATATATATATATATATATACTGTATATATTTAATCTAAATTTAATCTAATTATTTCCGTCTGTTATATAATGTTGATTTATACCATGATTAATAAAAGCTGTAAAACTTAATTTTACCCAAAATGTTACCCAAATAAATAGATAAAAAGTTAATATGCAGGTAAAGATATAGTATAAAACTAATAAAGGTGAGCTGTCAGATGTGGATCACACTTCTGACACTTACCTTGAGAACTTGAGCTCTCTCCTCTTCCCTTTCTCTCAAGACTGACAGACCTGCATTTATATGTGCATGACAGACAGAAGTGAGAATTTCCAACAAGCAGAAGTTTGAACAAAGGCATATGGAAACCAATGTGGTACAGCCAGTTTAAACATGGGATTTCCACATGCTTTTAATGCGTTAGGGGCTTTAACTGAAGTCCTTCTTCAAGAATAAAAATGCTTACAGCTTAAAATTAAATCATTTACAGATTTCACATACAAAAAATATTGTGGAGGTTTTTTTTTGTGATTCATGTTTTTACTGCTGTTGTTGTATGATTATGTTTTCGCTTTTGTTTTATGTTAATTAAATCCCCTCATAAGTTATTAGATACACAGGGCACATTTTATCTTCAAGTATTAATGTAATAGTTTTAGCAATTAAATCAGTAATATCAGACAAATTAATTTATCAATTAGTTTATCAACAGTGTAAATGTCAACCAACAATTCTTCCCATTTTTTTTTTCATTTTTATAATATCAGTTTTTTTTAAATATGTGGACACCTATATTTGGTATTTCAACATCTATATGAAGTTGGTATTCCAACATCTGTGTGAAAAATGTATGATTTGTTTTCAACATATGTGAAGAAAAAGTTTTTACACAATGCCATAGAAGAACCATTTTTGGTTTCATAAAGAACATTTCATCTATTTCACAAGGTTCTTTGTAGTGAAAAAGGGTCCTTTGGACTATAAAAGGTAGGAAAGAAATGGTTATTTTAAGGAACTTTTGACTGAATGGTTCTTTGGGGAACCAAAAATTGTTCCTGTATGGCATCGCTGTGTGAAGAACTTTTTGTAGCACCTTTTTAAGAGTGATAATTCCAGGCCCGTTTCATCCAAAAGTTGTTCAGTCAGGTTTAGTTCTGGGCTTTTGTGCAGGTCAAGTTTGTCCACATTGCACTGTAATCTCACTGTGCACAGATAAATTGTCATTTTGGAACAGGTGCTATTTTAATACTCAGTTAATACTCTACGTGTAACTTTATGGTGTAGAATTAAAATTTGTGTTCATCGGAATTACTGGAATTGCCAAACCCGTTAACCCACATGCTTTAACGGCCTAGACAGACGCAGGTTTCATTTGCTATGTCAGATGTAGCTACATGGGCCTTGCTGACTACAAATGGAATGCCTAACATGTCAATAGAAATATAATATTAAATACATTATAACATACTACACCTCTATCTACTGCTACTACTGCTGTATTCCGGTGTGAGGTTAACTTATATAATCAAAGGGAATTCCAAGTGACTCAATTGCATTACAATACATTAATCAGAACACGTGACTGTGTGTGTGGGTATACTTCACCATATTTTGGGGACAAAGTTTTTGTTAGGCTTTGAATGTGGGTTGTGGTTAGGTTGTATTATTTATGACTAGCTGTGTATAGAAAAACAATAGAAGTCCAGGTGGAATGTCCCCATTTAGATAGATAAGTAAATGTGTTTGTATAAAAACTATTGTAACTATCCAGACTAAAGCCACAAAATTTTAGGTTTATATTGGCAAAACAAAGTAAAATAAATGTAATTTTAAGGTGTTTTATAGGTGACACAGGCTTTACATGAAAAATTGTCTAAAGTCAGCATAAAGACTTTCACAAATTTGTCTGTTTTTTTTTTTGCTTGGGTAACAACCACAGCTATCCAATCAGATTCACAATCAGACAGTATTA
The DNA here is from genome assembly GCA_036877625.1 of Ambastaia sidthimunki. Taxonomy (NCBI): domain Eukaryota; kingdom Metazoa; phylum Chordata; class Actinopteri; order Cypriniformes; family Botiidae; genus Ambastaia; species Ambastaia sidthimunki. Next base: position 7,875 of record JAZGTK010018980.1, on the reverse strand, counting down.
TGTTGATAAGAACAGAAAACCAAACAATGTCATTAAAGCCACATGCTCACAAATGCTTCCCTAAAATTACTAGCAGTTATACTTTTTACAGGTTTAAATTGGATTATTATTATTATTATTATTACACTTCAAGCCAGTGCTTAAAATCATTTTTCCTTCCTAATCAGCTGAGTAATTCCCAATGCAGGGATTTCAGCTGCAAACAGGCCCCATCGCTCCAGGGTACAATCACAGTCCTGCGTGTGAAGCAGTAATGCTCATGCTATCGATAATGAGGAAGTGCCTCTCATGTTTCCCTATAATAAATCTGTCTACAATAAACACTGCTCTCATTAGGACAAACCATCAGTTCATGTATTGTATATTACCAGCATCATCACTAGTGTACAGTTCCAAAGTTCCTCTAATGTGATTTAATGACGAACTCAATACCCAGCTTATTAATTATTACCAGGCAAACATTTATAAAAACTCAAAGCTTTTATAACATATAATGAGGGAAAAATAAAGAGATCCAGTTTGATTAGACTCATGCAGTCACCTGTTTTGACTACAAAATATGATCTGTATTTCAAAAAAACTTGGATTTTCCCCTTTGGGGCAAAGCCTGCAACCCCAGAAAAACAGGTTTAAATAAACATGCCATTATCCCATGGAAATATGGTTTTGTATTACTAACAATTTATAAATAGACATCAGTATATATTACACAGATATCTATATAAATACATCAATACTGTAACACAAAATCAGACGCAGCAATACTAAGGTGTACAAATGTTCATCTTTTAATTAAAAACTGTATCATTAAAATATGCAACTTTTTTAATTTCTTTCAAATTCTCCATCAACAGAACAAAGTCTTTAATCCATTTAAAAACAGCTGGAGTTTGGGCTAATGGCTAGCACACATGCCGTAACGCGTTGAGCATGCTGCTCACGCGGGTGTTGCGAGTTTGAGTCTGGCTCACGTCACTTCCCAAACCCACTCTCTCCTCCCATCATTTCCAGCCTTTACCATCCAGCTCACTGTAAAGGCCAAAAATTAAATAAAAAAGATACATAGAGCAAACTGTAAGAACCCTCCTTGCAAATAAACAGCTACATTCATAGATCACATCAACACATTCTAAATGAGGGGAAGGTGTCACCATTGTGGCCAAAGGCGTCACTGAAACAACCGCACGTCTCGCCCTCTTGCGCATTCAAACTTGTTTCAGCCTCACCGTTTAGAAGTGAGATTGGATCAAAGTGTCAAAATATTGTTTCTATGCCAATTAAAATCTTATATGGAATCTTATGTGCAGATAATGCGTGAAATCTTCCTTCTATACCCATTCATACTTGTGTGAAGAGAGAAAAATCAAAGCTCTTCAATCCCAATATCTTTCAGAAGTAAAAACTAGCTGCAAAATGTCACAGCTGCCATCTTTGCTAATGGCATACTTTCCAAAATTAAGCAAAAGGTCAAACAGCTGATCTACTAGCCTTTATGACGAGAAACACTTCCCCTTATTTGAAATGAGAAAAACTAAAGAAATGTTGTTTACAGAAGAAAAGTAATTGAAAGTTTATCTGAACAAGAAGTAGAAGGGGAAAAGAAGGAGAGAAAACTAGAATGAAAACAATTTTTGTAACATGTAATAGGCCCCCACTTCTTAAAATTCGTCATATAATTTTTGGTTACAACATTTCTAATAAAACGAAAATTAAGAAAACAGTTGAACAAAGATGCTCTCTTTGTTAAAAGCCAACCACAGCTATCTAAAAGTCCTGTTGGCTCCTTGTGTCTCAGATCTGAAAGCTCTGACAGTCACAGACAGGTCCACACCACTGGTCTGCCTTGCAGACATATTCTCCCATTGTAAGAAAAAGAAACATATATAAAGTTTATAACTCCATAAATTTCAAAATAACTTTTAAGCAGAACCATCCCTATTAAATTTTCATTTGCCAAAACTCACATTGGACCTCTTTTGGCCAAGTCTTATCTTCAGTTTTTTAGACCTGAGGCTTTTGACCAGAAAATCTGAGTCTCAACACTGTGAAAAGAGCTGGAGCTTGTCGAAGGCAGTGAGTGTTTGAAGGGAGAGGCCTCTAGAGATTTTTTTCTCTAGACTCAGAAACAGCCAATCCCCAATCAAAGGAATCTTCTTCTGAAAGATCTTGCAGCCCACGCAGCATTTAGTTGGATCTCCTCTCGCATACACGCTTGGTGATCAAAGTTCTCAGCGAGGCATTAGTTTTCCACAGGCGTGGGGTTCTGCTGCAGTGGTGGGGTTCCGGGAGGCTGGCTGACAATCACCTGCACCACATAGTCTCTGGAGATCTTCAGTTCTTCCAGCTTCATCTTGTCGGTGAGAGGCCGACCTGAGAAGAACCAACGCTGGCTGCCGGTGGCCACTCCCTCCTGGGCCTGCAGACGGCGCTTCATCTGCTGGACGTTGTCACTGGTGCGGACCGCCAGGCGTAGATCCCGGCCTGTGGAGAGACGCAGACGCAGCTGGCACTCCTGGCCCTCGCTAGCCGGTGCTTCTGGGACCTCTATGGTCTCTGACTCGCTCTTCTCCTCAATCATATTGACGGGAGGAGAGAGGCAGTACACGGGCAGCTGGTATCGGTTTCCCAGCTCATCATAGCATTCGGTCAGAGCACCTGGAGATAATTAGAAAGAACAGCTAGGTTAACACAATGTTTTAGAACATTAATTAGTAAAACATTTTTTATTATTTTTATTAGTATAGCAAAAGTCAGAAACAGTATTGAAGAAGTGGGCAGCTATCACTGCAGTGCCAGTGGAGCAATTGAGGTAATGTGCCTTACTCAAGGGCACTTCAGTTGTTACCTGCTATATCACTGGAATCAAACCAGCAACCTTCTAATTACAAGCCTGACTCACTAACCAATAGGCCACAACTGCCCCATTTCATATGCCAGACCTACAGGTATCAAATTCACTTTTACTAATGGTAGCTTATGGAGACTGAATCACACATTTTAATACTCTACAACTCAAAGAAAAGAACAGAATTGTTCATATGCATGATCAACAAACCGAAGTGGAATTTTGTTGTTTTAATGGCTAAAAACCTCATAAACAGCATTTGGAGAGTAAACAGTAAAAAAAATGCTCTTGTTTTGTCATAGATTTGGTTCAGTTTCATTGACCCTTGGCATTTCATGACCAGACTTTTACCTTTAGCATACACAGTCACTCAGTTTTTAGTTTTTTAGAACTCCTACTCGTTAAACAGTCGAACAGAACACAGACCCACATCACATGACAAGCATTCCTGTGACAGAGAACCTCATTGTGGAATCTGTTACCCTTTTACAGAGGAAGTAAGAGCAGTGAATCAAAGACAATGGGACAGCAACAACACAATTACATCACCGGCTTCTTCCAAAGAGGAAGTGTCATTTTTTCATGGTGAGCTATACCTCCTAGGAAGACAGTGAAAATGACCAGTGTAATAGCCATACTGTCAGGATGACACGTTAGTTAGGGATTGTTTCAGTTAGGAGCAGTATCAGTGATATAGTTTAAACTACTTCTGATACTTTCTGGTGAAATTCTCTGGAGCAAGACACATTATGTGCAGGAACCAGAATCAAAATTAAGTCTCGTCATTAGCTTTGTTGTGTAAGACAGCCACTGCACCTCACAGGACAGATGTAAAGACTTGCTTGAATTTAGAAATTAACTAAAAGAAAAAACGTGATTTGCCCTTTTAGGGTCATGAAAAAAGCTTTCAGTAAGAGTTGTAACTGCAGGAATATTGCCAACGCAATAATTAAAATTGTGTTTAATTAATGTGGGTTTTCAATTGCCAATATTTCACTCCATGATCTAACCAGATGTGAGGCAATTAAGTGAAAATCAATAAAACAACAAAAAAATTAGAAAATATGTTTTTGTTGTAACTAGCTATAAAAAGCAACAAGCTTATTTTCTATTTTGCGGCGTTATGCTATGTAGCCCCACCCACATTTAAATCTGATTGGTCGAAATCATGTAACACTGGCACGTTGTGGACAGTCTTGTCGTTTAAATTTTAAAACAACAAAATGTTGTGTTAATCTATAAGAAACATTTTAACAAGCATTGTGTTGGACTCTCAATGGTGAACACAAAATCTGCTTCCTTGCAGATGGATGAAAGATGGTACGAAAATTCAGGATTCTTCATAACGTGGAAGTAATCGTGTCCTAGTTGTGTCACTCAAAGCAAAAACCAAACAAGAATGTGAAGAGATAAGATGACAGTGACACACGACTCCCTCTTTTGAACCTCTTCTCTTTCTCAAGCACAATCTTAAGTACCCCTCTCATCATGTTAATGTGGATCTGACAAACGCCTTTAGGCAGGTATGCAGCCGGTAAGAGTCAATAAAATGTTCGAGGGCTGCTTTGAGAGCAGTGTTTCCTTGGCACCCAGTCAAGAAACTGTTCCAGCATCAAGAGTCTGACAAGAGACACAGCGACTGAGAAACAGTTTGTACTTGATAACGGCTGTAATGTAATTCTTTTGACAATATGTGTGTCTGGAAAGGGAAATCTGTTAAGATAGGACAAATATCCTTGGACAACCGAGATAGCAAAAATAACGTCCCATCTTAGTGTTCCACATTTCAGCTCAATAATCCAGCCTTATTTCTTTAAACAAAGCAACAGAATAAAATGTACCCACTCCTTTACAGGTTTTTTTATTACACTACAACTAAATCCAGAAATAAATTTTGGAACAGACATTTGTTGTAAAAGCCTTCACACAATATAAACTACATCACTGTGCAATATAACATTCACATGTTCTTTAATGGATGTTTAAGTATACACAAAACAGAAACAAACTAACAAAGCAGGATGTCACACTGGCAATAGTTGTTATTAGTTGTCACTCCAATTTATTCTTTGGAAATTTAAAACTGTCAAAGCACTGTCAGTGTAAACATTTTGTTTGTCACTTTTTCTATATTCCTTATATTCTAGATTTCTGTGTTCATTGTGTCAATATGATTTGTTGTAATATCGTTTCAGCTGTTAATGTTTACAAAACAGTAAAGGGTCCCAGTGCTGTTCTGGTCCTTTATCATCACTTCTGTCCAATCACACCCCTCATCCAATCAGATTTGAGGACAATAATAAACTGTTTAATAAAAACAAATGTGTTCTGATTGGCTGTGACTTGGCTGCATAATGCTGCATTTTGCTTTCAGTGACTATAAAAATGCAGCAATTACTATCGGAGCTCACTGACTTCAAGTACAGTATGCAACTGTATTAAAAGTACAGTAATGCCTACCAGCAATCAACATCACAGAGACTTGCAGACTATCGCTGTAAATTAATCATAACACAGAACAGAGATTAATGCTTATAGCATCATACCTGAACACAATACAGTGTTGACGCAACTGTAGTTTCCAGCTACTTGGCAAATACTGTATGCTGATGGATATGTTAAATAATACAGAAGCACTTGATCAAGAACATCCTCTTGGTACATCCTCAAAAGCATCAGAGGAGATGAGAACAAGCTGGCAAAATGACAACGGATACATTACACTTGGGCACTGAGAGATTCTTTCAGTTTTACTGCTAGAAATTGCCAGAGTCATCTTCAGAAGGCCTACAAAATATTTGCTTTGGAGAGCCTAAGAACCGTTTCATGTTGGGTTGTAGACATCAGGTACGGTATTATGAGTCTGGTGATTAAAGACTTGGATATTTAAAAAACGTTGCAGGTCCAAACCCGCAAGGGTTTATACATAAATGACAATTATTATTTCCTCGTGCAAGGCCACTTTCTTCCAATTAGCCTATTAGAGGAAAGGCCACAGGAACATGACATCCTGACACTGCTGATTGAGTCGTGACATCAAGCCAACAAACATGAAAAAATTGTCAATTTCACACTGTTAAAAATCATTTACAAATATCCCCTGAGGGTTATTAGTATTATCAGTCTATCTGCACCATGCAAGCTGGCCAAACTGTTATATGTAAAACAAAAAATGCTTAAAAATGTACTACTAAAGTTGAAATCTCAAAATCAATTTGTTGATTGTGTTTAATTAGTGTCTCAATAGTTACCTAAATGCAGTAGCTGGTCTGGACATTTTGTGGTTAAAGAAAGTTCCAAATTTTCCCTCTTTGATAATATGTCCCCACCGGGCTACGGTACGAAAGCAGTGTGCATCAATTTCAAATACTGCTCTTCACATAAACCTGACCACAAATACTCAAAGTGAGCAGAAGCATTGCGTACGGCAGAGGTTAAGAGAAAGTGGAGGACGGTTACTCGCTGTCCTCTGACCTTTTTGCTAGGTGAGCCTCGGAGCTATAAATACATCTGTACTGCTTTCCTGTGTTCAGCGCATGTCGAACGACCACAGGCCCTACAGAGATGTGCAGAGTGACTCGAACCCTTTCAAAAACCTCTGTGCCTCATGAGAAAGGGAATTTCTTCTGCTGCCGACATGTGCCGGTGTTCTTTATGACTAGATCTTTAAAAAACTCTCATGATGAAATCTACGATTTAACATCACCAGGTTGTTTGTTTAAGGTTCGGAAAGGCCACCCTGGTGTGATGTTTTGGGGAGGCGAGCTTTCGCTGAAGCACCTACAGTATGATCATAAACGCACTCGGTTGCATTTACCGTAAATCAACTAAGTGCTCAATTACTGTATGTAAAAAGATGTGTGAAATCCTATTACATGAATAAAACAACATCGGTATGAGCAAACCTCTTAGTAACGATCACAAAAATGGTTACTGGGAAGCAAAAACAAACAGTATTTATGGTCTGCAAATGCATTAATGCTGTAAACAGCATTTAAACCATTTACAGTGTTACTGTAGCTCAAATGCCAAAGTTTGGAATGCCGTAAATGGTTTAAATGGCATTTAAATGGATAATGCATTTTTTGCCGCAAGTCATTTTGAATCTGAAGGCATCTGAAAAATGCTCCAATGTAAACATATGTACATGTAGACGTTAATCATGACAGTTCAGTCAAGATCCTGGTTTTGCCTCCACGTAATCCAACGTCTTTGAAGGAAAATAAAAGTGGGAATAACATGGGGGGAAAAGTATGTTTTGATTTGAAGGTTGATTCTGTCTCCATGCATCCGATCGGAGAGCTCGACCACAGCCTAGTAACAGTGCAAGTTTTTCCACGCTGTCACCAGTCAGCTCGGCTCCCGGGAGACCCTGACAACAGCCTTCAAAAATCTCCAGCTGCATCCAGGCAGATGCAGACAATGAAAACCAGAGGACGAGACATTGAGACATTCACATACATCCAACAAACGACAGTTTCCTGTCTGAGCGCTCGCCGATTGGCTTATAAGGGTAACAGGCAGCTGTTGAGATTATGCAGAATCTTTTAATTATAACCAGCCAAAAGTACAAATTAATCCGGGCAGGGAATTTGATGACATTTTAAAGGGAAAAAAAAACTGTGTGAGGTAAAAACATTCCTGGATTTTATAAAAAAAGTGGTATCTGGAGAGAAATAACAACAACTGACCTTTCTCATCTCAGCCAAATATACATTTCTCAGTATGAATCAGTCCTGGCCTGTAGTCTCTGATTAGCAAGCAATGACTCACGGACTGGCATGAAAATGCGTCGATCCGCTGTGCTGTGCTGATCTAATACTCTGAAGAATAAGACTCATTGCAACAGTATTGTGTTCACCGATTAATTATAATGCAAGAAAACAAGCAGCTAAATCAGTGAGGCTCACAACACCGTGATGCATCAATGCTTTTGAACCTTTGCATACAGTTAAAATTATTTACTAAAATACCTGTGAAGAAATGGAAACATTTTGGAAACGAAATGGAAACATTTTGGAAACGAAATG